>CM076583.1:1205559939-1205616773 GCA_034641835.2 Pinus albicaulis
TGTAAAACATACAATGGTCAAAGTGTGGTGGTGTAAATTTTTGTAGATGTTCTATGCTAGGAGCAATTTTACTTTTCTCACAGCAATCATACAAATAGTTAAGCAAAATGCAGATAGAACATATAAGTGGATCTTACAGAAGACAAATCAGAAACAGGAAAAATGTGGTGGTTCGTTACGGCGGTCAACAGGATGCTTCAACCAACAAAGTCTCCTTGGTCAGCCAACCCAGCATGTGTCACAACAGTCCTCCAATCAGTAAACGAGTCAACCCAAGTCAACTCCAAAAAAGTCAACGCTGTCCTGAAAAAGTCAACGCAGGGCAGCAAGCTAAAAGTCAACGCAGCAGCAGATTGGTCAACCTTTTGACCTCGATTTCTGTGCCAAGTAGTACGGCCTTCCAAAATCGAACTTCCCACAAGTTTTCAGCTCAATTGGACCATGCGTTGACCAAAGTCAACGATGGTCAAACTTTCTGCAAAACCCTAACTGCAGAAAATCGTCCTTCAACTCAGCCGTACTGTTTTTGTCCTTCTTCTCCTTCACACGTGTGGCTGAACTCGTCCTCCAAGGAGCTCGTACTAAATCAGATGAGAGAAGATGTTGTGAGTTGTGTTGTGATGAAATGCTCTCCAACTTTCCCTGTATTTATATCCATCATTGGGGCGTGTGACACATCTGCTGGAGGCGTGCAACCTTAAGGCCGACCTGCACATATAATTTATTAAGAATAATAAATTCAAAATAAATGTTCTGCTCATCGGATTAAGACATATTATATATGGATTTTGCACCTCTCCGAAAGAGGATTCCAACAAAAATATTAGCCTCTTAATCTGAGCATCATAACATGGAGTTTGGACCTAGTTGTCCAAATTTAACACTCCCTCTCAACTAGGGAGAACTCCATCCATCGGTGCAATCAAACATCGTGCGTCATCCCGCCGTAACTTGCTTTGCTGGCCTCTTTATTTCAGAACAGAAGTGGGTCAGTCACAAAGACATCATCCCCCGACTGACATAATCAGTCCAGAGGTTCCAAACCTCTATCAAACTCATGAATAGTATCCAACCAACCCAAAGTTGGTTCATCTGACCCGAAGTCAGGCAGAGGTCCCAGACCTCACAAAACTTGATCCCAGATCAAGTGGTTGGACCGTGCCATCCTAGATAGAGAGTACGGCAATCTCTGATGCGTCCATCAATCTTTGCTAATAGTCTCTAGCTTTTCCACACCTCATTGGCCAAATGAGAGGTACTTCCCATGAGCCCTGAACTCAATGGGTAGGATGCATACGAGGCACAGATAAATGAGTGGCGAACCAGCTCAACAATCACAAGGGTGGGGCAGAAGCATTATGAGTGCTTATAGCTCTGAGAAGCTATCCCCAAAGCCCCCCAGAGCTCCCAGAGCTCATCGTCCAACAGGACCCACATCATAGGGTCTTTCCACGACTCCAAGACTCTCACGGAAGGTTAGGAACTTGACCTTCCCCAGGGGCTTAGTGAGAATATCCGCGACCTGCTCATCAGTTCCTATATGATCGAGCCTTACGGCGCCTCGCTGTACCATATCCCGGATAAAGTGGTACCTGATATCAATATGCTTGAATCGGTCGTGGAACACAGGATTCTCAGTCATACGAATCCCACTCTGATTATCACAGAGTATCACAGTGGTATCTAGCACATGTCCAAACAGCTCACTAAAGAGCTTCCGCAACCAAACTGCTTCACAACAGGCCATACTAGCAGCAATGTATTCAGCCTCCGCGGTGCTCAAAGCCACCGACTTCTGCTTCCTGCTCATCCATGAGATCGAAGCAGAACCAAGATTGAAGCAGCATCCCGATGTGCTCTTACGATCCACCACACTGCCAGCCCAATCGGCATCAGTATATCCACGGAGTGTCACACTCCCGGCAGTGTATCTCAGCCCATGGTTTATCGTGCCCCGAAGATATCTCAAAAGATTCTTGGCACCAACCCCGATGAAAGTGATGAAGAGCTCAACCATCACATTTGACTCAAAGTGTTATTTCGCAAAACATATAATACGTCGGGTGTTCACTAAGAACATCAAAGCTCATGAGGAGAGTCGACGATACTCGGTGGGATTGGCCAAGATAAGCCCGGCAGCCTTTGCCACTCAACTTCTTAAAGTTGAGTTCCATCGGTGTCGACACGGACTTACAGTCCACCATACCAAATCTTTCCAGAAGCTTCACAATGTATTTTCCTTGAGAAAGGAAAATCTCTCCAGGTCTCTGCCAGACCTCCAGGCCTAGGAAGTAGTGCATCAATCCTAGGTCCTTCATCTCGAACTCGGCAGCGAGCTCCCTCTTACATTGATGAATGAGAGGGTCAGCACCTGTCAGGAAGAGGTCGTCCACATACAGCACTAGAATGAGAGGCTTCTCCTGCACAACCTTGAAGTAAAGGTTCGGATCAGCATTACTTCGAGTGAAGCCCAGCTTCATCAAGTAACTATCCATCCTCTCGTACTAAGCTCTGGGTGCTTGCTTTAACCCATAGAGGGCTTTCTTCAACCTGCAGACATGAGTGTCTCGATCCTGAACTTCAAATCCCAGAGGTTGTTCTACATATACCTCTTCCTTTATTGCACCATGCAGAAAAGCGGTCTTGACATCCATCTGATGAAGACTCCATCCTTGCGTAGCAGCAAGGGCTATGATTGATCGAATGGTGGTATATCGTGCCACAAGTGCAAATATGTCATCATAGTCAATTCCTTCCTTTTGAGAGAAGCCACGGGCAACAAACCTTGCCTTAAACTTTTCAGCACTCCCATCAGATCCATGTTTGATCTTGTAGAGCCATTTTGCGGTGACAACAAATTTGTCCTTCGGTCTCGGGACCACATCCCAGACATCATTCTTCATTATGGACTCATATTCTTCGTGCATAGCATCCTTCCAGACTTGATGCTTTACGGCTTCCTCAAAAGATCCAGGTTCAGATTGTACAATAGTACTCATGGCAGCTAAATACCCTTGGTATCTACATGGCTTCTTGCTTTCTCGGAATGTCCCCCTTGGGGCAGCATGACCCTCAACATCTTCGAGGGTGTCCCTGAGCCATGATGGTCGCTTTCCCAGTGAAGGAGATGGATCAATAGGGTCCATTGGTCCTTCAATATCAGGCATTGTCTCATCCTGCGGTTCTTCCAGATTTCCAGGCCTTTCTTCATGATTTTCTCCAGATCTTGGAAGATCTACTACTTTCTTCGGGGAAGCATCTTCGTCAAAGGTGACATCATGGCTTATCTCTACTTCCCTTTGACCAGGTACATAGACTCTATAGGCCTTAGAAGTCTCACTGTAGCCCACAAACATTCCTTTCTTCCCAGTAGCATCCAGCTTACTTCTCTTTTCTTTCGGCACATGGAAATAGACAGGACATCCAAAAATTCTAAAATGTGAGACATCAGGTTTCTTACCAGAGAAAACCTCTTCGGGAGTTTTGGAGTCCAAAGCGGAATGAGGGCATCGGTTTTGAATGTACACAACAGTATTTGCAGCTTCTCCCCACAGAAACTTTGGTAGACCCTGGTCACATAGCATGGCACGGGCAGCTTCCACAATAGTCCTATTCTTGCGTTCGGCAACACCATTCTGCTCAGGAGTATATGCAGTGGTAGTCTCCCTCTTAATGCCAGCTTCTCTGCAAAAGTCTTTGAACTCATTTGACTCATATTCAGTGCCATTGTCGGTCCTCAAAATTTTGATCTTCTTTCCGGTCATGTTTTCCACCAAGGCTTTGAAGGTACGGAACCACATGAAAGCCTCATCTTTCTTCTTCAAGAAATATATCCAGGTTTTGCGAGAGAAGTCATCAGTGAATGTCATGTAGTAAGAACATCCCCCCAGGGATGTCACGGGCAACATACCGGATAGATCAGAATGGACCAATTGCAAAATATCAGATGTCTTTGTGACACTTGAGGGAAAAGGTCCCCTTGTATGTTTTCCTTCGGCACAACCCTTACATACACCTTCATGATTATTTCCAAAGTCAGGCATCCCTGTCACCACCTTCCTTGCTTCGGGAAGGGCCTTGTAATGAAGGTGTCCAAATCTTCGGTGCCATAGTTCTGTTTGTCGGATAGTATCACAAGTCATAGCTCCCAACGGACTCCCTCCAACCTGGTAGAGTGTACCAACTCTAAAACCAATTGAGATAGCTTCCTTGAAGCTCTCCTTCCACATGAGCACCTTTCCATCAGAGAAGGTTACATTGAATCCTTTGTCTTCCATGGCAGATACAGACACAAGGTTCTTCTTCAAGTTAGGTACATAGAGTACATCTTGCAAACGGAGGACTTGTCCTTGAGACAAGTGGAGGGTCACAGTCCCTGTCCCTTTCACAGGATAAGTGGCATTATCCCCAAAGATAATTTCTAGATTAGTATCCCTTTCAACCATGTCAGAAAGTGCTTCCTTGAATCCGGTGATGTGTCTTGAGGCACCACTATCGATTAGCCAGACATCCATAGTGTCGGGCGGAGATGCCGCTGAGAGAGCAGATACCAGAATATACTCATTTCTTTTATCAACAACATTAGACTCCTCATACCTGGTATTTCTGGACCTTTTAGAAGGTTGATTGTTTCCTCCAAAGTGAGCCTTCCTCTTTCCTTTGGATTTGTCATTTCTTCGATTCACATTCCTTCGGTTGTTGTTGTTATCATCACTATCGGGAGAATCCTTCTTGAAGGGGCATTCTCTAGCATAGTGACCAGGCCTATGGCAGGTGAAACATTTTCCCTTCTTCTCTTGAGTCCTTGTTCTTCCTTTGTCCTTAGAACCACCAGAGTTCTTCTTTTGGGTATGAGCACCATAGGTAGCATTTCTGTCATTATTGAATTCCTTCATCCTTGTTTCTTCTTGCATGCATCTAGACAGAAGCTCATCAAAGTTAGGAATGGTATTATTGTTGAGAATGGTAGTTGTGAATACTTGCCATTCATATGGAAGTCCTCCAAGTGCGGTGAGAACCATCTCACGATCAGCTATTGTCTCCCCGATAGCTAGCAGATTGTTCCTGGTTTCGGTCAACTTCATAAAGAAAGTTTGAATAGACTCGTCTCGGCCCTTCTTCATATTCTTCAACTTGTTCTTGAGGAATAGCACTTGGTTCACATTGTTTACTTGGAACATAAGTATCAATTTGTCATACATCTCCTTGGATGTGCCTAGTTCGGATATGTAGGCAACCAGACTCTTATTTATGGATTCCCTGATCAGCAGCTTTGCTCTGATTTCTCCCTTCTTATACTTGTTTCTAACAGCCGCAGAGGCATTGGATGGAGGTTCTTGAATCTTCCTCGTCACATGATCCAAGAGATCATGATCTTCCAATTTGAGATCTAATATCATCTTCCAGGCATGGAAGTCATCCCTTCCAGTCAGCTTGTCATTCTCCTTGAATTCAAGACTAGTGGAACCCATTTCTTCCGGTGATGATTGCTAAAGATAGAGTTTGTCTTCACCTTCGCTCCGATACCATGTAAATTTTTTTAGATGTTCTATGCTAGGAGCAATTTTACTTTTCTCACAGCAATCATACAAATAGTTAAGCAAAATGCAGATAGAACATATAAGTGGATCTTACAGAAGACAAATCAGAAACAGGAAAAATGTGGTGGTTCGTTACGGCGGTCAATAGGATGCTTCAACCAGCAAAGTCTCTGTAATATTCCTAATTAGCATTGCTAATTGGAATATTTCATTTTTGTTTAATTTTTCCGCTTTAGCTAAAAATAATAAATAAAGTGAGAAATAAGAGGGGTCATCTCACTTTATAAAATAAAGTGCTTTCCTAGTTGATTGACGTTGTAACTTAAAGGGGTGGCCTTGGGGGTCCACGCGTGTATGAGGGGAGGCCTCACGCTGACCCAAGGGTAACTGCGCAGGCCAAGGAGGGTGAAGGACGCAGTTAAGGTTTTGGAGGGAGTTTAGCACTATAAAAGGAGGGGTTTCCACTTCATTGGATTGTTGATTTGATATTGATATTGAGAGCTAGACTTCTGTCTACTTCAGCACGCCGGTTGTTTAGTCGGTCTGCAGCACTGTTTAGTGCAAACTGAGTGTCTCTGGTCGGAGATCTCACCCTTAGCCTCGGGGGACTTCGAGTGCCTACCCTGGTAAGGTTATTTTATGAGCATCATCCTTCAGTTTCAGTGGTAATTTGCAGTAGTTTCTGGTGGAGATTTGGCAGAGGAGATACCCCCTTCTTGAGACTGCGCAGATCCAGAGAGATAGGACGCAGATCTGGAGAGATAGGAGCAGATCTGGATAGGGAGGACGCAGATCCAGCAGATCCAGGTAGGAGAGCCTCGAGGATGCGGGCCGAGGGCGCGGATCCGGCGGATCTGGCCACCGGAGGACGCGGATGCGGAAGATGGGGCCGCGGTCTGGATAGGGAGGGACTCGGTCCGGCGGTCCGGAGAGATGGGACGCGGTCTGGAGACAGGACGCGGTCTGTGGATAGGGAGAGCGCGGTCCGGCGGATCCGGACGGAGAGCCTCGGATGGACGGGGAGGACGCGGTCCGGCCCGAGATCTAGCCTACGGAGGGGCCGGTCTCGGAATGGGACGCGGATACGGATAGGGTCAGATCCAGCAGATCCAGGCAGAGAGAACGCAGATCTGGGCAGAGAGGACGCAGATCCAGTCAGGGAGGACGCAGATCTGATGAGCAGGGTCTTTGTGTGGGGTTTTGGCAGCGTTTTTCAGTGTTTCCAGCCCTGAGGAGTTGGTTATCTCACCTGGAGGATTTGTGGTTGGATACACCCCTTCTTGCCAGCGTTCCATCTGTCTTCTGCGCTGTCACTAGCAGAGACAGCGTTTTCACTGGTGAGGGTTTGATTGGTAGATCTTCAGTGGTGGAGCATCAGCTTCATGTTTTCTGGGGTTGTCTGGAGGATTTAGATCAGCTACCTTTCCAGTCTTCAGCTCATAGTTCCAGTGCATTGCAGCAGCAGTTCTTCATAGCAGTTTCTTCAGCCAGCTAGGACGCTGTCCCTATTTGCAGCCATTATTTGTTCTGAGAGGGTCTCCACTTGCCTGGGGCAAGGATAGGTGCACTCATTCTGATTATCTTGTACCCCTATATATGTATTCTCAGATTAATAAAATGGCTTAGTGTTCTGGCATTCTATGTGTACTTGTTCCATGATCTGGTTACGGCATTTTGTTTTATATATCTGTCTGGCATATTTCTGTGTATTACTGGTTATTTCCCTTTGGGGATATTACACAAGAGCGGAAGAGGAGAGGGGATTGTGGTAGAGTTATATGGGCCATGGCACACTTGTATCTAGGTAAATGTCAATGTTGGAATATAATTTATAATGGGCCATGGCACACTTGTATCTAGGTAAATGTCAATGTTGGAATATAATTTATAATGGTCCAAGATGGTTGTGAAGAGCACAAGAGGGGCTATGAGTTCAGAAGACTGGAAGAGTAGAGGAGGTCCATGGGAGAGTAATCCTCTATTTCCATGTGTCATCCTAAGAACTCATATCTGCTGGAAAGTGTAACTAGGTTCAGTCTTCATAATGACTAGTAATTATGAATTTATGTAATGAAGAAGACAAAGATAATAAAATGTATTTTTGTAATGCTTGCCTCATGGGTTTCACGAGCAAGGAATTTTTATTATAGGTCAAAGACTTCTTCTTGATGCTTTTTAGGGATTTGTCATCTTGTTATTTAGAGTCATGTATATGAAGTGTTGTTACACTTGTAAAGACAATTTGTATGCTCCAAGACCTGGTCAAAGTACTCCTTGAAGGCAGCTCGTAGATGATGGAGGTACTCCTTGTAAAGTCGGCTTGAAGATGCTGGAGAATAACCCTTGAAAGGTCGGCTCAAATAGGTTACAACAGTTCATTGACAGGTCGGCTAATTATAGGGACAAACAACTATAAATACCCCAATGGACTTTGTAGAAAATAGAGCAAGAAAAGTTCGGATATCTCTGAGATCTCGGACATGAGACAATTCGGATCTGTGACATTTCAGAAGACATCTAAGCGAGGAGATAAGTATATACAACGAAGGATAGAAGGAATATAATAATGATAAGGGTTGTCTGTTTTGGATAGAAGAACAGTTCAGATATCTCACAGGAATTTGGATAAGTCTGAAGCAGAAATAAGGATAAGTCTGCGGTTTAGTACAGCAAGGTGATAGGGCTACCCAGTGAAGGCAAGGAATATAGGGCTCTCTGTTTTGGAGAGAATACATCACAGCCACTTCAGGAAGGCCGAAGGGAATTACAGGAAGTATAGGACTGTAAACTAGTGTGAGGAAAGGAGGCATATCGTTGGAGTATTACACAATAATTGGAAAAGGGTTATCTCTATAGGAGCCTCAGGTCTGCAATATACGTATCCATACAACGAAGGAAGGAAGATCTCTGACAAGGAGGCCGAGTTCAGTCCATCAAAAGAAGTACATAAGTTAGAGACCGAGTTCTCTAGTATTCGTGCAGAATGATGCAGAAAAGGGAGATCAGCATAAGGATCTAAGTGAAGAGCAGTGAAAAGGTCTTGGAGGCATACAAGGGTCAAGGGTCTGTGTCATGGTCATGGTACTTTTCAACTGAAAGTCTATATGAAGAATTACTTGCGGGTTTTCCTCTCCAAGAGGGAGAGGTTTTGGCCCTAGCTTGAAGAGCCTAAAACTTGGATCTCTTGTGTTTTGATAATTGACTTGATGAAAGACATAATAAGCTAACAAAGAGAAGATCTAAGTAAGAGAAATAAGTTCACAAGTAACTATCAAGTAGAGAATTGAATTAAACTATGCCCTTCCAAATTCTCAAAAATATCTTTTCCACCATTTGCCTAAAATTTACTTAGAAAACCAATATAAGTGGATCTAGAGACTGTTGAGAAATGTCTAGCATATGTAATCATGGGAGCATGGGTAGAGTATAGTCAATATGGGGAAGTGAGAGAGTTCTTCCTCCATTCCCCTATCTAATGGGAATTTGTTCACTCTCTCATTGTTAACATTCTATCATTACCATTCTCTGCAAGCTGGAAAAAAAACTCTTTGCTATGTACTCTATTCTTGTGATTGAAAAATCCAAACTTGGAAATTACTAAAGCAACAGTATGTTAGTAATGTGCAAACTTTGGAAGACAGATAGATGGTTGTAGATGAGCATAGAGGCTGGGCAGTTTAGGAAATCATTCCACCTTCCCTAAAATTTTTGCCCATTAACTGTTTTAGAGCCAAAGTTCCCAGAGGGAAATTGGTAGATGGGACTCTTCTTGCCTGCATTAAAGTTCACTGGAGGGGAAGGAGATTCATGAGAGACTATTGTGCAGAGGAAGGAAAGACCTCACTTGTATTTTATATGGCGATGGAAGAGAATTTCATTGTTGACCAAGGGCTAGATGAGGTGCTTGGAATGCTTTGTAGTGAGTAGATTGGCTAAGTCATGAGAAATATGGGTTGGGTTGAGTGAGTTGTAAACCTATAGCTTGGTTCCTTCACTCTACTGGCCTCATATCTCAGCTTAAGAGTGACACCTGCACTGGATTCCTATAATTGGATGGAAAATTGCTCATACATAGTTTGTTTTTTGGACCATCTTTTACTATAATATGAGTGCTGTTTCTTTGTTATGTAATTCTTTATAAAAAATGTATTGTGCATGTTGTGTGTGTGTGCGCGAATGTGCTTAGTTTTGAATATGGGCATGGTTTCCAAGAATTTCAGTTAGCATATCTAGAATTATTCTACTGCACTGTTTATTATTGCTTGCATGCATGCATTTGAATTATTTTGGGCCTCTCTGTGAATCCAGATCTATTCTATTTGGTATGTTGGTCTCTTAATCATCCGTAATCTTAATGAGTTATTAATGGTTTCCCATTCTATGGCTAAGAGTGCATGTAAGGGGACACCACATATCCAAGAACAAATATTCTTTAAGCTTCTCCTTCTTGTGATTCATGGGAACTACACGCAACCTTCTCCATGCCCCTCAAAAAATTGTGATGGTTATTTTTCTCTATCTCTTCCAGTATTGAAATTAAAATCATAGCCCAGCCACAGATATTGATTCACCTAAGAGAATTTTTTACCTCAAACTACCAAGTGGAGGCATACTAGAGACTCTTATCCTAGCAACCTTTTAAATTACGTAGTGTTAGCTCCGTCATTCATTATTCATTGATCAAAACAAGTTTTGTTGTTGTTATCAACAATAAAATTTGCTCTGTTATTAGCAGCATTCCCTTGTAGCAGATTTGTAGCCCCCTTTTTACAGTTCCATGCAATCTGCCCATGTGTCCGATAGTAGAAATATTTTCCTTAGGTTGTTTTTATTCAGAATTTAATCCACTTGAATGGTTTCTTCGTGCTCTTAAAGAAATATTGAGAGGTATCAATTGTCACTGCTTTTTGTTCTCCATTCTTCAAGTAGAGCAGTAATTGTAGTTTCTAGAGTTTCAGACAGCAAATTACCAAGAGTGAACACAACATTATCAAAAGATGGCGACATGCTTTTCAGCAAAGGTTCTGTTGCAACATCTGCATTAACAAATGCTCCTATACCATCAAGTTGATTCATCAAGGATTTAAAGTTATTGACATGATTAATAACACTCTTACTTTCTGTCATCCTCAAGTCAGTTTTTTCAGCAAAAAATTGGTGTTTTGGGCTTCTGAACCAAGCAAATTTACTGAGAAATCCCAAACTTCTTTGGAAGTCTCTGTCCAATCCACTAGGTGAACTATAAAATCTGAGAGATTCAATCCGATAAGTGCCAAGGTTTTGTTGTCTTTCACTTCCCACTTCGCTGATTCCTTGGAGTGGTGGGTTTCCTTTCTTTTCCTTCAACTATATTCCACAAGCCCCTCTTGACAAGATAGTGCTACATCCTCAAATGCCAGGTGTGGAAATGTTCACCTGTGAACTGCTCCACCACTCTTTCAAGTTGAATTAGTGACATTTTCCTCTGTTCAAGTTATCAAACCAGAAAAAGACAACTACAGCAGCAGTAAACTGAAAAAGACTATAAAAACAAATTAAGAAGACTGAAATCTCACTCTGACTTTTCATATTCCAGAAACTGTTCTTCTCTTCTCTGCTGCAAATCCAATTTGATCTTCCAATGATACACAGCTCCCCCTTATGAGAGAGATCAGCATTGTTTGTATCGCTCTGATACCATGTCAAATTACTGAAGTATACAGCATGCAGAAAATAATAAAATAGAGGAATATGAAATCTCACAATTGCACAAGGTAAAACTTGAATGATTTTATTTGGGACTTTTTTTATATAACATACATCAGCCTCAAATAGAACTATCCTTGTTCTTCTCCCCACAGAATGACAACAACAAAATATTTCAAGTAAACACGTTGCCGTGTTCCTTAACTGAACTACAAAGTGAGAGTCAAGAATAGACTTTGTATTTAATTGTTTCAAACTCAGACAATCATTAATATAAATAAGCTAATGATGTAAGACTAAGTCTCTCAAACTCTTATATATCGTAAAATTTTAAACTCAGAGAGCTAGCTAGATATTAACTGTATTTCCTATTTTCAACATATGCTGACCTAGATAGAAGATAGCGGCAATTTACTACCTAAGAAAGATGTTGATGCATTAGCATAAGTGTTAATGGCCAGATTTACACCCTGTGGAAATCAAGCATTATGTCCAGGTATTTTGATTCATACGGTGTAGTTTCTGAAGCCTTCATGTCAAGTTTTCCTTGGATGTGAAAGACAAGGTATTGTCATGGACATGGTGAAGTCATTGAAAGGTATTAAGTCCCTAGAGCTGATGAATATTGGTCTAGTAGTGATTAAGACTGTCAAGATAAGGGAAATAGATGGTTTCATTTTAGGAGATATTTCCTTTTAAGTACGCTACACATATGCTTGGGTTCGTGATAAATTCCAGTTCAAATAAAACTGCCAGTATTAGTAAGGGGTGAGGTCACTTGATAAATTGCAGTCCCATTAAAGCCGTCCAATATTAGTAAGGGGCAAGATCAGGGCATAGAATAAGATCAATCACGATGAGAATGCTGTCACTAATGGCATAGAATAAGATCAATCACGATGAGAATGCTGTCACTAATGACACTGAGATCTATGAGACTACAAGTGGTACAACATTTGATGACCTCAGATAATGACACAGTTGTACATATTTTGATGTCGGGACCTTCTGTACCCTTTGGAGTAATGTTTTTCAATGGGCTGTAAGTTGTACTTCTCTTAGCCTAGATAAAATGCTTATGGCAGTGGATAGAGATCATGCTGACCAGACAGGGAAGTCTGTTTCTAGTTTGAGAGGGCGTCTGGAGTCTGGATTGCTCATTTGGATCTGCATTACATCCAGATGGTAGATATTTTGCTACAGGAAATTAGGATACCACCTGCAGAATCTGAGAGATTAGAAGCCTAAATGCATCTGCTGCAGTTTTGAAAGGATACATTGGTTCAGTGTTTTCCTTGAGGTTCTTATCAGAGGCGCAGCCAGCAGATTATATATATGTCTTTGATGCAAATCACAGTTATGATCAATGTTAAGAGATTGATCTATTCAGTGAAATCGTTGGCATATAATTTAGTCCAGTCACAGATTAGAGAGGAGATTCATGCAGAGGAAATCTTCAAAAGATGTAGATTGCAGGGTGTGTTCATTCACCTTCTTTCATGATGCATTCATAATAGCAAAAGGGCAGAATATGGTTGATGTAAGGAGTCACTGGTAGCATAGGAAGACACTACTTGTATGAGAAGAAGGATACTGTTTTTATACCAGCAGAACGATGCTTATTGGATAAAATATGCAGAATCTAGGGCTGGGCTGAGATGAGCATATTGATTAGGGGCCGACCTCTGTGTATGTGTTACTATCTGGGTCCAGCCTGGGTGTGCCTTGGAATAAATAGTATTTATACTTATGATTCAGTGCCTTTTGATGCGAATATTCATGGCTGATTTGGAGTATAAGGAGTGCCCATAATAGACAGAAATATCAGCACTTGGTTGGAGTTGATTTGCATATGAATGAGGCACCCCTTTTCTTCTTAGTTTTGGCCTAAAGCATTCAAAATAAGACAGCTGCATTCCCAGACATATGTAATAGCAACAGAAGCAATTGTTGGTAAGATTTTATCGTCTTTTTCCTAGGTTGTTTGTCATAGCTTATGACAGCTAGACCACTGGAGGTTTATAACAGTAGAGAATCTGATTAGAAACATGTGCAGGCAGTTTAGATTAATAGGTTCACGTGAAGACAATGGTACAAATACCTTTGATGAACTGTTTGACAATAAATCAGCAAAGAAACGGTGCTTCCTTCTTCTTTCTTTCCAGGTAGTGGTGACAGGAGAGAGGTGCTGCTGAGTTGCTGTTGGTGATTTGTGGGAGAAGGCACCTTGGTTGGGGGTACTTGGAGTAAATTGTCTCCCATACCTTGCCTTGAATCATAACAACAATGGGGTGCTGATCTCAATCCTGATGACACACAGAAGGAATATGCTGTTATGGTTGTTCATGAATAGCATGAGGAGAATGCTTCCTTAACATAGACATACCAGGAGGATGGCACTTTGTTAGAGGTCTTATCATCAAACCTTCGTCCTGTTTTTAGACAGCAGAAGGGGCACCCCATAGTTGGTTATCATTAGCAAATCAGGTGCATTTCTAATCATGATGATGGTGCATTTCTTAGGAGGGCTTTATCCTCCTTTTCACTTAGTTGAGACATGCAGAGTGTGGACATAAATTTAGTGAAGTTTGTGTCTAGTTTTGGCTCAGGCATGCATTCGTCTCTAGTTAGGATGCTAATCGAGGTAATGGAGAAGCACATCATCCTGTGGCTGTTTTCAGTTAGTTTATCTATTACTTGTATGAATGTCCTAAACTAGGATAGAACTCTTCACTTGAATATACTTCTGTCTTTCTCATGCAAGTGAAAGTGTATCTCCACCTTGGGTTTCAGATACATGAACACTGTGAGTCTACAGCAAGTTGTGGGGAGTTAGATGCCAGTTTTGGAGGCAGCGTCCACACTTTAGCAGTACATTTTAGTGCTGGCTTATCCGCAACAGTTTGTATTAGGCTGATCTGTCATTGACAAATTGTAAGGGTACATCCATAGAGAGTGATATGTGTGTTGATCTCATGCATAGTACACTCAGCTTCTGATCTGGGAGCATGAGGGCACAGCCTTTAGGAGTATAGAAAATCTGTATTATGATGATTAGAAGATGATGTGATGGCTAGATTCATTGAGATTTTTTTCTCTCTTTTGTTACATGTAATTTTATATTGAGCCCTTGGATGATGAATGAAAATTTGAGCACTTGGTCCACAGATTTTCAATTCTTTCTATGAGTTTGATCTTTGGTGTTGATGTTGCAGCCTTCTCGCTCAGTGCTGCCTGTTAGTTTCATGAGGTCTTGCAGGTTTTTCCCCATGGATTGGTGAAGTTTTCGTTAACCAGAGTTGTGTCTCTTGATCCCAAAGGTTCATAAAGTAAGAAGCTCTAACCTTGGTTAGAATTTTTGAGCGAATAGGATGGGATTTTGAGCCTAGCATTGACAACCGGGATGCGGACATTTTGATCGGGTGATATTCATTTTGTGTGAATGCCGTAAAGGTTTTATCCATTGCTGAACGAACATTTGCTTGAGTTATAATCTGACTCCATGGCCCAATGGCAATGGAAAATTTTAGGGGCTAATATTCGTAGGTGGGATAATTTTCCATGTTTTTTCCAAAAAAAGATTCGCCAATTTCCATTTTTTATAAAAATAATTCGCCCAAGTTTTATAATATAAAGTTATTTTACCTTAAATATCGCCAAAATTATATAGAGAGTATATATAAAAAATTTGAATGTTTTTACAAAGATATCGTCAAATATTTTATAGTTTTCATATTAGAGAATAGCAAGATTCACTAAGGTTTCTAAACTTTAAGAAAAATTTCCATCCTTAAAATTTTCCCTGCCAATGGCACGCACCAATTTCCCATATCCATCCCAAGCTAGTAGTGGTTTACCCTTTGTGGATTTATTTGCTTATTGGTATATTTTGTTTTGTTTGACTCAATCAATAGATCTTAGGAAGTATTGAAGGATAACCCCTTGGTATTGACATGAAACAACCCGAAGTGAGAGGAGCTTAGGAGGTGATAAATCCTTCTTTCCTAAACTGCTTGCTTAGGACTCATTTTGGGTGATAACACATTGTTGGAAGCTATGCTTGATGGAGCCCTTAAGAAGCAACCAAAAGGATTTTAGGGTCAATCCACTAGGCAAATGATATCATTGAATCTATCAACTCCTTCAACAATCTCAAGCTCAAAATCTCTAAGAGATTAGTTGAAACCAATGTTGCAGGAACCTCCCCCACGCCCCCCCCCCCCCGACGCACCATACCTCGGAATCGTGCACCATGCAGAACTATGGACTGTGTGGAACCACGAGCGAAGCATGCTCAAAACCATGCTTTCGAAAAACAGAAGCTCACTTCATGCTGGATTTGCACAATTCCTGGAATTTTGGAACCACTATGTGAGGAACCGTGCTTCTCAGAGACTCCCAAGGTGCTCCCTTGATGCTCCTTAATGGTAATGTTTAGGTTCTCCTTTATCTTCCATTTTCATCCTTTTACTTAAATTTTTAACATTACCATGAAACGACTCAGGGTGCTTGAGAGTGGTTCCAACCTCATCAGACTTCATATGGAGAAACTATCATTCCATATCCCATTCAAATTTCAGCAAACTCAATGGTTTTCAGGATTTCAGGAACAATGAGATTGTGGCATTTCATTAGATTATATCAGATATGAGTGTATGTGATTGACATTTAATTAAGAGTACGAAGCCCTATATGTACCCCAATTTTGGTGGTGTTGATTGTTGAACTTCTTTGTCAGGACCTTAGCAAAAATGTACCCTTGACTCAAGTCAAAATCATTGATCAGGCATGTTAAGCTTTTTCTACCATATTTTAAGGCTTGGATTAGGCAATTTGATGAAAATCGGGCAATTTTCACTACTGTCCCTAGAGAATCAAGATACAAGTAAATGCTAGACGAGAGGAGAAGAATCTAGATTCTAGATGGTTGATGCTCGAATATTTAATCATTAATGTACCATGGATTCCAATTCTATCTTAATTTATGTACACATATGCACGATTTGATTTATTTTACAACTAATTTGGCATTCTGGATGTTTTTTGAGTATAAATGCAATGATATAATAATAATAATAATAATAATAATAAACACTTCTAGGACGGTTTGTTTCTGAGGATTTTTAGGAAATGACGCTTCCAATCCTTCACTTCCAAAAAATGCACCTGCTTCGTCCTCGCTTCGTGCAACATTGGTTGAAACCCGTTTTCTTCTAAGTAAATCAATGTATCTCTTTTCAAATGAGACATTGATAGAAGACATTAGATAACTCACTACAACAATGAGAAGTATTTTTCCATGTTGGTCAATTTTTAATGGGGAATATACATCATTTGTGACTTTGTAACTTGCTCCCAATAGACTTTGTTCATGGAAAGCACATGTTCAACAATCTTACAAGGCATGCAAGGAACCCATCTTTCGCTGCTTATAATTCAAAGAGCTAATTACACATCGGAGTTGCATTATGTGTCTATCCCACTAGGCATCTGGGAACTAGGAAAGCTCAAGATTTTGAAGTATAGGTGGGTTTGCACCCATGCAGTTATCTTGAGTAGAGCTCCTAAGGATCAATAGCCTTGGTGATGCATATCAGAGAGCTGCAAAGGTTGGGGAAAAATACAAGACCAAGAGAATCTAGCATACATCACAAATCATGTCAACCCACAATTGATGAGGTAAAATGATAGTCGAGGTGAACCATACTTCAGGATGTTTTGATGAAAAGCCCAATTTACATTAGCCTCAACAAATCAACAATTAGAAGAATCGATTTAGTGGTGGCAAAAGCAATTATAGCCAAACCCCCTGATTCAACATTAATACAATTAGCCTCATAAGAAGAATCAAATGTCGAAGTAAAGAGTAACAAGGGAAGAAACAAAGATAATGAGTTGAAAACAACCAGAACTAATATCTGACCAAGGAATAATTGAAAGATATGTTTGCAAATTCATTGAGGAAGTCAAGGAAATTATGAATGAATGGAGGCAAAACCCTTGTTGCATGATGATTCTTCACATATTACTTTGGACAACCTTTGGGAGGGTGATACATGATTGGAAGTAGAAATGTCGCCCCCAAAAAATCCCCAATCACCTTCTAGTGGAGATTTTGATATGGAGCTAATGTTCATGTGCACACATTGCTGAGCAAAAGAAATCTATCCTTCTGATAGTAGGGCATTTATAAATATGAAAATGAGTTAAACATTTCCCTTAGGCACTTAGAACGATCAATACATACATGGGGGAGATATGGATCTATAAACACAAAAAAGGGCATTTCAATGAGTTTGTGAATATTGTGACCCCAAGAACCAATCAAAATTGTGATGAAACATACACTGTTCAATGGATGCAATTTCTTTAGAAGAAGATGATTGTTGAAAGATACATAGAAAGGTTTCAAGTATTGGATTCCAAGTCAAGATTGTCTCTTGAACTAGTGCAAGGCATCTAGATATCAAACTGAAGGTTAGAGCATATAAAAAAAGTAAGATTATTTCAACTTGACTCTTTAGATAAAGTCTTAACCCACTGGAGCTAGGAGAGGATAGGTGTGGAATTGGAGGGTGGAAAAAAACATCAATCTTAGTCCTCTTTGTTGTAGTTTTTTCATGGATTGGAGAAACATATCATAAGGGATCCCTAATAGAGGGGTTACGGTTAGTAGAGGAACATCCAACACTAGGATAGCCATGGGATGCAAGTGCTCTCCTCCCCATCCTAGTATCAATCTCTTGTTGCTTGGCCTTTTTTGGTTGAAATTCTTCAATAAAATCTAACATTTCTTGTCTAATTCATGCATCGACTATAGGACATGTTGTAATTTTCCCTTTCACACCAACTAAGTGTTATTTCATTCCATGAATCCCCTCCTTTTCATCTTCTTGTAATATTTGAAATAATTCTAAATTTTTTCCCTTCATTCACATCACAATGACTCCATGCCTTGTCTTGCACCTTATTTGGGGCAATGATAATGTCTCAAATAGAAAACAATTTTGTAAATGAAGAACTATATGTATTTTCTAAGATGAAAATTTGCAATATCATGAGAAAGCAACAAGGGTTTGAAGACAGACCTTTGAAGGGCATGAAAATCTGCTCTCAAATCCCCTTCAAGCTTGCAGATAACAAATAGGCTAGAGAAGTAGATGCCAAATAAACCAAAAGAAACACACAAACAATCCCAGCCAAAATAATGCAAAAGTCACTTTGACTCACGATCCCTCACCATAGATCTACAATGTCCAAATGCTCACGACATCTCAATGAGAAAGATGTGAAGGAAATGGATGGTTAGGGGGCGAGGGCTTATATAATTTTTCTTTCATATTTTTGGCAGGAGGGAGGGTTTAGATTTAGAGTTTTTAGGAGTTTTTTTGGTCCCTTAGAACTGTTACCACTCAAAATTGTAGGGGTACTAGGAGGGGATCCTTGAAGAGAAACTACTAGGTCAAGGGTAACAAAGGAGCAACAA
Source organism: Pinus albicaulis (assembly GCA_034641835.2). Classification (NCBI taxonomy): domain Eukaryota; kingdom Viridiplantae; phylum Streptophyta; class Pinopsida; order Pinales; family Pinaceae; genus Pinus; species Pinus albicaulis. Next base: position 1,205,578,651 of record CM076583.1, read on the forward strand.
CCCACTGTCACCTCAGCTTAAGGCTCCCTATTGTTTACAGACTTTCACCGATGGCAGGAGACCTGATATAACAAGGATCACGAAAATGAATGGATCAATGATAGGGTGAGAAGTGATCCTAGAAGCCTATTCACAAGAGAGACTTAGATATAGGGCTTGCTTGGAAAGCAAGATAGAAAGGCTCTCTAGGAAGGGCTTAGGGGAATTCTACGAGCTAGGGTTATAGTATATGACTTGTCAGTGAGATCCTTAGCCCCTAAAATCCTTGTGGAAGCTTGGATTCCAAGTGGTCTTTGCAGAATTGGCTTCAATAAGTTATGGGACCACCTGGGACGGAGTGGACCCCATATTAGATCAAAGGAACATGATCAAGCAACTAATGATATAATTGACCTAATTTGGGAGGAGAAGGGGGTCAAAGAAAGAATTTATTTTAAATTTGAGGCAATGATGCTTATGAGGTAATTAGCCTTAGGAATCTAGGGGCAAAATTCGATCTTGAGACTAAGGCTTGAGATATCTCACAATCCAACCATCGGAATGGCTTCAAAATTGGAGGACACCTAGGAGACTCACCAACGCAGTAGCTCCCAAGAGATCAAAATTTTGTGATGGGTTGTTTGCGAGAAATTTGATGCCCTAGGGGACCCAATGGGGCTAGACATAGGAAAAGAGGAAGGTGAGGGAAAATATGAACTTTAAAGTGATCACCAAAGGAGGACCAATGCTTTGTCCTTTGGGAGAGATGGAGTCATGGAAGATTTAAGGCTTAGATTGATTTCCACTTATCAAGGAGGCCTAAAAGGCAACTTCGTTAGGCTTTAGGGCTTAATGGAAGCAACTTCAAGGTCATTTATACTTCGTTTAGCAATATTTGGTGACTTATCAAGACAAATTCAACAAGAATGTCTCTAGGAACATTCATTCATTCAAGCATGGCCCATACATGATACAATGCTATGTAGAGATGCAATTTCCGCTATTCTTTTCAAGAGAAGCAGTAAATTAACACTAGAATAGCGAAAATCCCAACATCATGAATGTAGCAAGATAAATAATTAGAAAAACATTAAAACATTACTTACATGTAAGAAGGATATATCCAATCACCAAGGTATGCCAATCATAGAAGCTCCAAGATAGAAGATTATCCAAACATCGAAATTCATCCATTAATCCAAAAAATCTCATCCTCAAACGATAGTGAAAATCTCACAAGTAGATATGATCCAATCCAAGTGATGATGATCAAAATGATTCCATCACACTTCTATTTATACACTTCCTAATGAATTTGATTTATCTAATTAGGCCCAATTTAGGCCCTAGAATAAAATAATGTGCATAATAACACTAACTTTTGGTTACAAACCCACCAAATAGCTCAATAATACATGAATAAGCCTCTCTCAAGAGGGTCGAATGATCAATAAAGTGAATCGTTGGGCCTTTGAGGAGGCCTAATGAAGTCCAAAGGGTGCCATAATGTAAAAATGGACTCCCATCATAATGGATAAGGGGGTGGCCCCTTGTTCTCCGAAGTGGGTGTGGGGGCTCAAAGTCACCCTCATGGGTCTCCAAATGGATTGGAAATGCATGTAGACCATCTGTAAGGGCTAGAATGATGACATAAACCTCACCTCTGTAGTGGGGAACAATCCTCTAGACCCTGGAACATCTGCCAAGTGCATGGTGCATCTATGGAGCCAGATGGGCATGGTGAACCAGGTGTGTCATCCTCATCGAAAAGGTGGAATAGGAGCATTCAACGTACACTGTTTAGGATCCATGAAGTTATCTCGACTATGGTAGCGGCCCATGGCTCTCAACGCTCACCCTACAAGTACCAATGTGGCCCTTTGGAGGGCTAGGACCTTGTATAGGGAGACCAAGCCCCAAATGGAAATCCACCTGCAATCCTGCATAAGATCCAATGCGTCCCCTTTTTCTCCATTACAACAAATCATTAGGATAATCAAGTAAAAGAGCTTACAATTCATGGAATCAGTGGGGCACTTCAAGGTGGCATGCCCTTCCTTAGTGGGGTTTGGTATGTATAAGTGTCTCCAAGCTCAATAGGGGGTTACCCAGGGACCCTATTAGGTGGTTTCAGCCTCTAGAGGGGGTGACATGTCTGTGGTAGATCCTTCAAACGATATGTGGAAAATGATATAATGATGGAACAAAGTGGGGATTAGGGAAAACATCCAGACTACATGTTAAGGAGTCAAGGTAGCTAAAATGGGGAAGCCCACACCTGGGTATATGAGTATAGGAGGGAGCAAATCGTGGTACATGAGTTACCCTGTCCTTTGTTTTTCCACCCTTCTTCATATGCCTTTTGCCTTTTATTGATTCCTCTTTATAACTGCTCGGGGCTCCAGGGGATGAGAGCATGATGTGTAATATGTAGCAGTGAATACCCCCTTAAGGTGGGACGCTTCATTGTCCATTAGGGGTTGGGAAAATCATGGGTTCCTTAATGATAGAGGGGTGTTGAGCCTTGTGTATGCCCATTTTTCCATCACATAGTACCATTATTCATAACCTAAATTTCGACACACTTACACTCATTTCACGTCATAATTCTATCATTTATCGCCAAATCACATCCTATGCCTCGTGGTTGATTATCATTAGTTTTATTAGCTTTTCGGTGATTAAAGATGATTTAGTTGTGATTTACTAATGATGGTTTCACTAAGTTCATTTGCCGAAGCGTTCTATTGCCAGAAGTCTCCACAAGTGAATTTTGACTAGTTACTGCAGAGTTGAGTACAGAATTGCTGTAGGTGAAAATATGAATTTTGTGATCAAATGGTGTAGAATCTTGAAATTCCGACACGGGGGTTTTGTTCAGAGCACCCATATTCATATATCACGAAAACCGTTTGGCAAAATTCGTCTTTGTGAAGGAGTTATGGGCGGGGGAATATTCCACACCATCTTAAGTACGGGACCGTCTGAACGTGTTGGGTCAATTCGGGTTTGGCCTGAACGAGTCAATTCGGGTTCGATTGTGCACACTTTTGCTGAACGACCTTGTGATAAACAGAGTAATTAGTTCCTCCATTCATGCATGGATCAGAACAAGCCCAACCATAGCTCTCTAGAAGGATTGATTTAGGCATGTTTTAGTTTTGTTGTTATGATAAAATATCAATAATTTGTATTTATAAAAGGAGATGTAAAGAGCTGAAAGGAGGAGAGTTACAGACAATGGAGAAGAAGCAAAATTACATTTGTTGGTTGTTGTATATTAAACTCTGTGTTTTTTGATGAATAAAGGATGATGAACTTTGAATTTGTTGTAGCTTTGGTGTCCATTTTGTGGATTGAGCTTTGACCAGCAGCACATGGAAAGGAAAGGCCACTTGAACCCATTGTGTTTGCAGGGTGAACATAGATTATGTAAGTGTGAATTTTAGTATTTATTTCCTTTTTATATTTAATTTCTTGCAAATGGTTTGAATTAGATTTAATTGTTTTGTCACATTTAATTCTGGAATTTATTTCTGAATTTTAGATTATGTAAATTTGTTCTGATTTATGGTTTGATCCCGGGAATAGTTTTATGCAAGAAGTGTGTTTTTCTTTAGTCAATAGATTTATATTTCATTTCCAAGTTGTTTTCTAAATAGTTTTTAGAATTCCAGCACTTCAATTCGTATTCTAGATTTATTTATGATTTGTAGATCTGATCGGAGGGTAGCAATTTGAGTAGAGGGCAACAAGTGCATTGTTGTTGGTTTCACTTTGTAGGTTGTGGAGTAAGCACAGCCGGTTCTGTACTCAGGCCGATTCTGTAAACCGCGTTCTATACTCAGGCCGATTCAGTACTCAACCGCATTCTATACTCAGGCCGCATTCTGTACTCAAAATTGCTATGATTTAATTAATTAGCAAAATCTAGTTTGGAAGCGTGAGTTATGTGATTTCAATGGAGTAATTATCATAGTTAATCATTTGTTTATTTTTCAGTTTATGGAATTAGGGATCGATTGTTAATAAATTTCATTATGTGAATAATTAGCTTTAGGCATAAATTTTATCTTTTAAATGTTTAGTTGTTTTGAATCAAGTAGCACTCATTTGATTAGATCGTTCATTATTTTCCCTGATTTCTCAGTAAGTTTTAATTAGTTCATTATTTTATTAGAGATATTCCTTTGCTTATTAATAGATTAGTTTCAAACTAGGAATAGAAATTTCATACTTAATTTAGGAATAGATTTCAGCTTTCATGATGTTAGATTAGACGCTTTGATCCTGCATTCCCTGCGATTGTACCTCGAAGCTTGTGAGCCCCGGATTGATAATTTAATGTTGGAAATAATAGAAATTATTTTCCCAATAAGGGGGGATCATCTAGGGCCCACAGGAATGAGGGTGATGGCCATGGATAAGGGGTAGAGCTCATGTTTGGCTTTTGCCCACGTGCTAAATTTTTATGTCCCGACCATCTTTTTCATTTTGTGGTACATTTCCTGTTGAAAGTGGCCAAATTATGCTTTTTCTTTTCTTTTTAGCTGCATCAACCTCCGGGGCATCGTTCTAGGCCGGAACCAACGTGTGAACAAGGGGGGGAGGCTAATCCTATGTGGACCAAGTGGACACATGTGGACCCGGATGGGAAAATAGATGAATGTGGCTAAAATGAGCGGAAGGGGAGTGTTGTAGGTGGTATTGGGAAGCGAGACCACGCAATCAAAATCGAGATTTCCCATGTAGTGCCAACCTAAAAGCCAAATGGTCACTAAAGGAGATACCACAGGATTAGCATACAGGGGTAATCATGAAATCGGGCAGTGGAGACAAAAATACAAGCCTAACCCACTCTTTCTGCCGAATCCCCCCACCAATCCATGCCCATAAGTGCCCATGAAAAGTAAGGAAAATTACTCAACTATACCAATGAAAAGCCATACCTTTGGGGTCGGGAGGCCCAACTTCAAACATACATTCATGACAAGTGGTTGAGGGACCACATGGTCGGCTCAAGTGGCGGAGAAAATGACACATCGAGCTATCCGGTGGGTATAAGGGTTTGCTGGCTGCCGGTTGAGGACCATCTAGGAGAAAGTTTTTCTCCTATATACACTACCCACAGGTGGTGGGTAACAAGAACCATGCAAGTCTTGCATAGGTTGTGGACCAATTCAAATCAAGGCTAGTCTTGGATCGATTGACTCAACTAGTTGAGTTCTAAACCAACTAGTTCGTATTGAATTGGTTTCCTAGTACAGTCAGTGACTACTTCAAGGCTTGGTAGGTATGGGCTTGTCTAGATTGGTTGGTTCAATTGGTTTAGTACCAAACTTACCAGTTCAGTATTGGACCCGTTTCTCCATCTGGTGTAGTGACTGGTTTAAGGCTTGGCAAGTATGGGCCTTGTTACTACACAATCTAGCAGGGCCTTAAGACGGGAACCTATGGGACAACTACTAGACCAAGTGACAACAACGGGTCAAAGACCCACTGTCACCTCAGTCAATGTCCCCTGCTCTTTATGGACTTTCACCGATGGGAAGGGTCCCAATAGGAGGGAAATCACTTAAAATGGATAGACTAATAACTAGGATTGAAGTGATTTCACAAAGCCCATTCAAGGAGAGACACAATCAAGGCTCAATGCTTCAAGGAAGCTAATTCGATCTCCAAGAAAGGCCTTGGGTGAGAAGATCAATACCTAGGGTTTGAGATATGCAATAGTAATGTGCTTTCCTAAGGTCAATTATCTCAAATGAGGTAGGACATCTCAAAGTAGCTTTATGTGATGCTATGACACTTCCAAAAGGCTCTCCGCTCTCCTTGCAAGACCTAGGAAAGGCTTACACTAGACCTAGGGTTTTGTGAATAAGTGTGGGAAGAAATGCTTCCAAGGTATTCACTAGGTCAAGGAAAGGGAGGAGAAAGGGTCTCTTATGATTTATTCCACTGAATACAAAGCTCAAACAACCCTCAAGAAAGCCACCTATCCAAGGAAATACAAGCTAGGTTTCCCTTCTAGGGCACACCTAGGGCACAAGGATTTATGGATAAAACACTGTGAGAAATCAACCAAAATTGGAAATCCTCTAGACAAGACCTCAAATAAGAGTTCTGCTCGAACGGAATCCAAAACTTCCTCTCTAGAGAATTTCGCTTCATGCCCTATCTAGCCGTCCTGTTAGAAAATTATATATTACAGAGCAGTGGAACACATAAAAATATGCGGAAATACAAACACAGAAATAGAGGGCAGCAATAGCCAGTCCTTCCTTTTTATTATCTAGCAAAATGAAGAGACACAACCTACAACAGATCCATTGTAATATCCTCTACTCTCTCACACAGTCCCCCTTTCTCTTTCTCTCTCATAATACACCCTCAACACACAACCGCAATACAAATCCCTCATGTGAACAAAGGGGTTTCCTTCTAGGGCAAAAAACCCTAAATTAAACATAACTTCTCTCGTTAGATCATCCGCCTAATGAACGACCCACATTGACTACGAAATTACAATATTTTACAAGGCAATTTTACATCTATTTTTAGCCTCGGGGGCGCTACCCTTGAAATCCCGCTGGGCCCCGGACCTCCCAGCCGAGGGGGATGGGCCCCCCAAACCCCCACGGGGGAGGCAAGTCCCCCCCACAACCCCCCGCGTGGAGGGGTTTACAGTCTTATACATTCGGCTGAAACAAAGACCTCTAAATCAGGATGGTAATCAGGCTCCACACCCAACACGTCCTAGGAAAGAGGGGCCTGAAATTTAAAGGAGAGAAAAGGTGGAGAAAGGAAGAATTGATCACCAAACTTCTTGGACCAGTTCCTAGTCCCTTGGTCTATGAAGTCTAAGATGATTCAAGATTGGCCAAAACTATCCTTAAGGAGGCTAAAGATTGATGCCCAAGCAAGCAACCTTTAACATTTACCCACCCAAGATTTATGGAGTTTCATGGAAGAAAAATGAAATCTCATCCACTAGGAAATTCATCAATTGTCATGCAATGAGTAACATATGCAATTTCCAACCAAACAGCTTTCCAAAATAATATTCAACAAATTAGGGCACAAGAGCATTAACTAGTTGCTACAATTTCATACATTAGACACTATTCCAAGAAAATATTCAACAAGAAGCACTTACAAAATGACAATATGATATATCCATCCACAAAACATGAAGTAGCTCCAAAGAAGATCAAAATTTTAGCTTCAAATATTAAAATGCATCAAAGAGTCTCCACTAGCGTCCAAGAGAAAAAGTGTGAAGTCTTTTTTACAAGAGAAGAATCCAAGTGATGATGATGAGTTCTCACAAATGAGACTCATTTTTATTTATATGAGTCTCTCCTAATTGAATTAGTCTAATAAGCCCCCAAAATTATAAAATAATGTGCTAAGAATAAGCATTGGTCACAAGTCGACCAAGTAGCTATCGCAAGTTATGAAAAGCCATCCATAAGTAAGCCGAATTGATGACGTCATGATGAAGAAGGGCCGTTGGAGGGCCTCGTTGAGTCCTATAAGTGCCATGATGAGAGAGAGGGATCCAATAAAGATGAATTAGGAGATGGCCCCTAATTTTCCATATTAAGTCATCATGTGGGGCCCCACAGTGGGTTTGGGGCACATTTGCTGGTGTCATGGGTCTCCAAATGAAAGAAAAGCCTGTATAATGCTCCAAATGAGGGCTCTGATGATGGTGCATGTCGTCCCATGCCTCAAGGGTGAGACAAACCTACTCTGGGCCTTGGATCAACTGCCTTGATCGTGCTAAGTCGGTTGGGTCATGCTGGTCCAAGTGCATCATCTTGTGAATAATGTGAGGAAATGAACAAACCACTGAAAGTACTTAGGGTGCCCATGGCATTAAATGATGCTCTAACACATGGAGTCCCATGGCTCTCAATGCGTCCCCTATAAATGTTAATATGATTCTCTAGTGGGCTTGGGCCCCAGTTAAGTTGCCCAACCTATGATGAAACCACCTGCCAATTACATATAAGATCCAACGCAATTCCTCACCACATGGTACAATAATTTATTAGTGCATCTAAGTGAACCAATCTTATTAGTCAAGGGCACAAATGAGACCTCATAATGGGTTTCCCTTCCAAATTTAGGGCTTTAAGCATGTAATAGTGTTACCTCCCTAGGTAGGCGTGGCTAATAAACAACCCTATTAGGTGTTTCCAGCCCCTAAGGGGAAATACAGGTCCAAGGTACATCCTTCAAGGGATAGGGGTCATGTGAATAATGATGAGGTGGATAGGGGTACAGGGGTCTCAAAGCCAAATGCCATGGGTTCAAGGGTGGTAATGATGAGGGATGTCCACATATTTAGGTGTATAGATGTAGGAGGGAGCAATCGTGGATGCATGAGTTACCTCGACCTTTGTTTTTCCACCCTTATTCATTTCCCTTTTTCCTTTTTCTTGATTTTTATTTGTATTATTTCTTGGGGCTCTAGGAGATGAGAACATGTTGTGTATGATATAAGTAGTTATTACCCCTTTAAGGTGGGTTAGTTCATTGCCCACCAGGGGTTGGGATGTACATGGGTTCCTTAATGATATGGGGGCACTAATGGGGCCCTAGGAACCAGGGTGTTGGCCATAATGAAGGGGTAGAGCTCATGTTTGGCTTTTTCCCACGCGCTAATATAATGTCCCAACCATCTTTTGCATTTTATAATATTCTTTTCTTTTGTTTCTTGCTTTTGGCTGTGATATGCTTTTAATTTTTCTTTTTTAGCTGCATCAACCTCCGGGCCAACATTTCCACGCCCGACCCAAACATGTGGACAAGGGGAGGGGGTGTACTAGTGCCTTGTGGACCTAGTGGTCATTTGGACCCAGAGAGGAAAGATGATCAACTAGTGCTTGTAATGTGTGGAGGGGAGTGAAAAATGTGAAATGGGAAAACAGGACCATGCTACCAAAATCAGGGTTTCCCAAGTAGTGTCCTTCCTGAAGCTATAAGCCAATAGGGAGATCCCACAGGACTAGGATTGAGGATTAACCCCCCATTTAGGGTGAGGGAATAAAACTACAGTTAAAACCCATCCTTCTTCAAAGTCACCCAATAATCCATGCCCAAAGTGCCTAAGGAAAGACAAGTATAAGCACCCGGTTACACAATGAAAAACATAACTTTAAGATTGGATGGCCCACTTTCAAACATATGCTCTCGACAGATGCGCAAGGAGACATACGACCGACTCAGGGAGCAGAGATCAAATGGCACAATATATCAGCTACACTTGTGGCCGTCAGGGGCTGTTGTCTGAAGACAAATCTAGGAGAAAAATTATCCTATGGGGTCACCCACTTTTGGTGGGTAACATCTGGCTCCAATTGGAACATGAGATCACTGTAGAGTGCACGAACCATGTACTCAAATGGGAGGTCATGAGAACACTAACAATCCTTTGGGACTGTAGACCTGTATCCTACACATCACAGAAAATTGTTGGAAGCATTTGTCATGGGTGTACTTTTATCGCCCATGTTTTCATCAAATAATAAAACCATACAGGAAATAAAATGTCTAATCTAAATGCACCTATCTTAACATGAGAACATGAAATGATGATAGTAGCTATGCAAAATCAATATGCAATGCATCCTACTCTAATATGCATAATGTACAATGTCAGGTGTCCAAGAAAGGGGTGATATGACTAGCCTTGACGGGATTAGGCCAAAGCTCATCATAAAGTCTTGCTATGTAGTAGTATCCCTCACCAACCTTACGATGGATCTTGATAGGCACTGTGTTTTTGTCTACCAACACTACTTCCCCAACCTTAAACTCTTTCTTAGGTCTTTGCACCCATTTCTTTTTAGGCTTATTCTCTTTAGGGATTTTAAGGAGACAAGCTTCTTGGGGAGGATGAGGAGTAAGGGCGCTTGATTCCTCAAGCTTAGGAAGCTTATTGGGATATGGAAGAATACGAAGATCCTCAACATGAGTTGGAAGCTAGAGCTCCCTATAAATAATGGATGGAGTCCCATTAGGTTGTGGGATGGTGGCATAAGATAAGTCCATTTGAAGTTGAACACCCACATTGGTACCCCATTTTCTAGACAATAACATTCCCCACACATTAGGTATATCGATAACCACAACGTCCATGAGCAAAGATATGTGTTCATTCATAGCTATTTCTATTTTGAGGTCTTTGATGTGGCCCTCAATGGGAATGGATCTAGAACCAAATCCACATACATTCTTATACCGTTGGGTGATACTTTACTTGAGTTGTTTCATGACCTTTAGTGGCATGATGTTCGGAGAAGCCCCTGAATCCAACATGCAATTGTGGAGAAGGAGGTTATTTATGTTTAAGGTCAATAGGAATGGTTCATGGTCGGGATTGGTCTTAGTGAAGTGGATTTTCTGCAACATAATAGGTGGTTCATATCATCAAGCCCTAAAGCTTTCTTCACTTTCCTTCTTTGGGATGGGATCTTTACAATCTCGTTTATGGGAACCTGCATGCCCATTTTGCTTACAACAACACCCAAATCAATGTCTAATTCTCCTTCTTTACTTTTGGTCTTTTGTTGGGTCTCCCCTTTAGGAGGATCCTTCTTGGTGTCATCCTTGTTAGGGGGATACTTCTTTGGGGGTTCCTTAGGTGGTGGATCCTTCCCTGTTGATGATTTAGAGCTTGAAGAGGATTCTTTGTCATTCTTTCTAGAATATTGCAATCCTTTAAACCTTCCACTATCCTTCTCATTTAGTATAGGTTCATCTTGTTCTTCCTTAAGATTTACTTGACTGATTTGAGGATGTGTATATGTGCCACCTAGTATAATGTTGAAAGCTTGGGATTCATTAACTAAATTCAGATGCTCACCACCCTACTCATCTTTATTTTCTTCGCCAAAAATATCACTTTGATATTCATTTGAAGATGAGTCCCCTTGTTCCACTACATTAGTCAGGGCTAAAGTATTAGGGACATTTGGTTGAGCTTGCTTACCTTCCTCATTATTCTTTTTGACAAAGACCTTGTTCTTATTCTTGGGTGGGAAATTGGCTCTTTGACCTTTTTCAAGAGCAGTGAATTTGTTCATGTACACTTTATCCCTAGCATTCATATTGTCAGATATATTATCTAATTTCTTGTACAAGGTGACAACTGCTTCTTCAACCTGGTCCTTGGCCTTGCTCTTTTTAGTTTCAACTTCGGCTCTAGGAAAATTGAACATTTCAATATGAGCAACATTTAGATTTTGTTTGATTTCAATGACCATTTCCTTTGCCTCAACAAGAGTTTAGGCTTCTTATCTCTAATTTGATACATTAGGTGACCTTGGACTGCTTTGATGAACTTTTCAAGGATTTGGGCATCAGTAGGTTTGAGGCGATCAGGGATATCCCTAAATCCTGTCAAACAATTGAATAAAAGTTATAATATCTCCATCCGGTTTCTTTTGTATACAATATAACTTTTCAATGAGAAGGTTTCTGTTAGCATCTGTGGCCCACCTTTTCTTAAAGAGGTCTTCAAATTCGTCAAAGTCACTAATGCAAGGTGGAGGAAGGCTAATGTACTAATCCTTGACATCTCCCTCGAGTTTCAAAGAAAATAACATCATCACTACATCTTCATCTTTGATCATTCAGGGGCCCATCGCCCAATAGAAGTTCTCTACATGTATTTTTGTAGTTTGATCAAAACTTCCTTTGAACTTTGGTAGTCATTCATGATACTTCTTAGGTAATGGGTGAGGAGCATCAAGAATTCCACTAAATTTTAGAGGTTTGAAAGATGAAACATTCCATTTCTTAAACCTAGGGGTTTGGGTTTGATTTTGAGTTTGGTTTTGGTTTTGGTTAGCATTCGCATTCATGTTGCTAGAGAAAAGTTTCCTTGCAAGAGGTGTTGGACTACTTGTGGGAGATTTACCAAGCTCAACAACTTTCCTAGTAGCAGCCCTAGTTATAGTAGCTATGTTTCCTTCGCGATATTCGTACCAAGCAATTTAGGAGTCGCCAAAAGAGGATCTATGATGTCATTGGGAGATTCACCTCTTCAAATATGTGACCAAGGAGGTAGACTTGCTTCCTCCTTGGCAATGATGCAAAAAATGTTACCACACAATCTAACAAGGCCCTAGGAGGGGAACCTATGGGACAACTACTAGACCAAGTGACAACAATGGAACAAAGACCCACCACCTCAGTAAGTTACTTCATTTTATACATTCTGATTTATGTAGACCTATGCCTGTAACTTCTCTTGGCAGCTACTTGTATTATATAATATTTGTGGATAATTTTTCTTGCAAGGCATGGATTTTTTTTTTGAAAACCAAAAGTCAAGCATTTAACATGTTCAAAGACTTCAAAGATCCGATAGAAAAACAAAGTGGAAAGCAGATCAAAATCTTTAGATCTGACGATGGAGGAGCATTAGAGGAAATTTCAACCTAAAAGGTTTCCATGTCATAATATGTAAACCAATCAAAATCCTTTAAATTTCAAAAGAGGTACATGTAAATATTTTGGAGGGAAAAGAAAAACTACTTTTTTTTTAATTTTATTTTTGGCTTATCTCTTTATACGTTTACTCAAATTTAAAGTGTAGACACTCGTTGGATGTGGAATTAAATTCCACATCCAACGAGTACCCATTATGCATACTTTTGAGAAGACTCACATTGATAAAAATCGTAGATACATTAAAAAAGCATGTTAAAAAAGCCGTGTTAAAAAAGCGTCTTCTCAAAAGTATGCATAATGGCTACTCGTTGGATGTGGAATTTAATTTCGCATCCAACGAGTGTCTACATTTTAAATTTGAGTAAATGTATAAGTTGACAAGCTTTTTTAATGTATCTATGATTTTTATCAATGTGGGTCTTCTCAAAAGTATGCATAATGGGTACTCGTTGGATGTGGAATTTAATTCCGCATCCAATGAGTGTCTACACTTTAAATTTGAGTAAACGCATAAGGAGATAAGCCAAAAATACAATTAAAAAAGTAGTTTTTTTCTTTTCCCTCCAAAATTCATAACTCTTATTTTATTATTTTTCCTTAGGAGGACACTTTTAGGCTGAAATTTCCTCAAATAAGTTCACTTCAAATGATTTCATTGACTTCTGCAAAGAAGCTGGAATAAGGAAAGAGACCATCATACCATATAGCCCAAAACAAAATGGTGTGGATGAAAGAAAGAACAAAACTATCATGGAAGTAGTCAAAACTATGTTGCATGACCAAAAGTTACCAAATTTTCTATGGGGAGACGCTGCAAACACTACTGTTTGTCCAAAATAGATCTCCACACCGAGATTTAAACAACAAGACTCCTAAAGAAGTCTTCACTAGTGAAAAGCTTGAAGTTGGGCACTTGAGGATCTTTGGCTGCCCTATCTACTTTCATGTACCAAAAGAAAAGAGGACCAAGCTGGAAGCTTCAAGTAAGAAAGGTATGTTTGTTGGTTATTGTGAAAATCCTAAATCTTATAGAATATACATGGTTGGTCAAATAAATATAGAGTTTAGCAAGGATGTAACATTTGATGAAGATGTAGCTCTTGGAAAGGCAAGTGACAATCCTACTCCTCCTGCTAACGTTGAAAGTCAGGATGATGCCTTGGATGCTCAAGAAGATCTTGAGCCTGAGCCTGATCTCGTTGATGAACCCATGGAGCCCATGGACCCCTTGAATCCTCCTCCATGTGATCCTCTTGCTAGAAAGAGACCATTATGGCTTTGCGACACTTTACATGATGTTGATAGGCATGTTGCCCCCAGAGGAACCTTCAGAGAAAGCAAGAAGCCATGCCAATTCCAGGGATACGTTGTATCCATGAGCAACATTATTCAGGCTGAACCATGCACTTTTGAAGAAGCAGTGAAAGATCAAGTATGGAAAGATGCAATGACCAAATAATATGAGTCCATCATACATAATGGTGTATGGGAAATACTTCCAAGACCTGGAGGTATGTCTGTTGTGACTTCTAAGTGGCTGTACAAAATCAAACATGGTGCAGATGGAAGTATTGAAAAATATAAAGCTATATTTGTGGCTAGAAGTTTCTCTCAGAAAGAGGGAGTAAACTATGATGAGATTTTTGCACCCATTGCTCGATATACTACCATTCGATCTATTGTGGCTCTAGTTGCTATCTAGGGATGGGCTCTTCATCAAATGGATGTGGAAACTACTTTTTTGCATGGCTTCCTCAAGGAAGAAGTATTTATGGAGGAATCACAAGGCTTTGAAGTACATGACCAAAAAACTCATGTGTGTAGACTGAAGAAAATTCTCTATGGATTGAAGTAAGCCCCAAGAGCTTGGTATGCCCGCATTGATAGCTTCTTGATGAAGTTTGGTTTTATGAGAAGCAATGTTAATCCAAATCTCTACTTCAAAATGGTCCAAGGTATGCCTTTGATTTTGGTATATTATATGTTGATGACTTATTCTTAACAGGTGGAGAACTCTTATCCTCCAGTGTAAGAGGGAGTTTGAAATGAAAGATCTTCATTTGATGCACTACTTCTTGGGCCTAGAGGTATGGCAAAGACCTGGTGAGATTTTCCTTTCTCAAGGAAAATATGTTGTCAAGCTACTGGAAAGATTTGGTATGACAAAATGTAAGTCTATGAATACACCAATGGAAATGAATTTCAAGAATTTATGTTGTGAAGCTGCAGGTCCTGATTTGACAAATACTTCTGAGTATCGATAACTGATTGGGGCACTGATGTTCTTAGTGAATAGTAGACCGAATATATGTTTTTCGGTCAATACTCTGAGCCAATATATGATTAAACTAACACATGCACACTAGATTGTTGCAAAGCATGTGCTGAGATACCTGCATGTGACCATCAATCTTGGATTGAGATATACTGTCGGAGATGTGAGACTACATGGGTACTCTGATGTTGATTGGGTTGGTAACTCTACTGATAGAAAGAGCACGTTTGGATGTTGCTTTAGCTTGAGATTTGCCATGATATCTTGGATGAGCAGAGAACAAAAGTCGGTAGCCCTTAGCAGGACTAAAGCTGAGTACATTGTTGCTAGCATGGCTAGCTGTGAGGCAGTATGGCTGAGGAAGATCTTTGGAGAGTTTTTTGAGCATGTGCTAGTTACAACAGTAATATACCGTGACAATAAAAGTGGGATTCGACTTGCAGTAAATCTCGTGTTCCATGACAAGTCCAAGCACATCAAGATTAAATATCACTATATATAGGATATGGTGCAAAGAGGAGCAGTGAGGCTCCATCATATTGCGATTGATGATCAGATAACTGACATACTTACCAAGCCTTTGTTGAAAGGCAAATTCTTGGTATTCAGAGAGCAACTTGGACTGACGGATGTGACCCATCCTGGTGGGGGCGATCATGGATGATCGAGAACACTGAGCTATTCTCTTCCTTGTTATTTGATATCACAAGTTGGGAATGGAGCTAGGAGAGCTCCCAAGGTTGAGGGAACTCTTGACTGTAGGTTGTGCACGAACCTTATCATGTGTTAACAATTGGTAATCCCCCCTACCATCAAGTCTTAGACTTGCCAAGAGTATACCCTAGTATGCACCCTACCCACGAGTTGGGCTTGTTGGGATTGCCACCCATCTCGCCAATGGTTGTGCTATGTGAAAGTTTCAAAACAGAAACCCTACTGCAGTATCTAGATCTACTTCACCTACTTGTTTAATTAACATTAACAAGTTATTTTACTGAATTATTCAGAAAAACATTAAAGTAGACATTAACTGCAGCCGACACATCTACAGATCATTTACTGAACAATACAGATGTGACAAGATTACACACGATTTTTCGGACAAATGTCCCCAAAAAAACCCAATGCGGGAAAACCGGTGCAGCAGCTCTAGAGGGTTTTTATTATTATGCAGAATCTGAATACAACATTCTGGGCACCAGACATGGTTGGCCCTACAGAGAAATTACACGGTAGTTTGTACCTTTCACTCAGAGACAGAAGATATGGTTGTATCATACCCTCAAACAAGATTTACAGATCACGAGCCCCTTCTGGCCCACTGGAACCCTTAGCGCTGCCTCTGCAGCCTCTGCGCTAGCCCTCACTGGCCAGCGTCCCCACTGCATCACCCTAATTGGTGCTGCGTTGCCTCTGCGCTGCCCTGGCTGGGCCTGCGTCACCTTTGCTGGTGCTGCGTTGCCCCTGTGTTGCGTTGACTGGGTCTGCGTTACCCTGGATGGGCTTACGCAGCCTCTGCGCAGTCTCTGCGTGGTGTTGGCTGAACGACGTCCTCTTGGCTGGCTTTGTGCTAACTGGTACTCATTGCCCCTCTGCTGCTTTATTCTCGGCCTTGGATTCAAATCATCCCTCGCTGATCTCTGCCCCTCACTACACTGCAAACTCGCTTTGAATTTCTCAGCAAACTCGCCCCAAAAATTTGACTTAGCTTCAGTGCTGTGTGTGTGTGTGTCTCCAACTGACCCCAAGCCTTTCCTTTATACTTTTCTCGTTGGAAAACCAACGACTGTGATCTAATCTCTAATAGAGGGCTCAGATTAAAAGATTGCTTGATCCACGTCACTTAGAACATTTCATCACATGTGTTTAATTAATTCACTTTAATTTTTCTAATTCCCTAAGTTAGACTTAGGGTCCTCATTAAAAAAATTAATTATTAGAATAACTTCAACACTAGATGAAATTTCTTCGAATATTTTCTGGGTTTTGGAGGTGTCGTGTGTCTTAGCCCCTCCACAAAATTTCAGGGCTAGAGCACACCCGATGCTACCTCAAAATCTCAACACTCCCTCTTAGCGAGGAGTGTGCTCTAGCAATACATCCACACCAACTATTGCCTAATCTCGACATCGGTCTCTGCACTGCTGATGCTTGGCCTGCTGCCCTCCATCCACTGCGCAGCTGCTTTCTGTACTGCTGCCCATGCCACGGACACTGCTACATCCGTACTGAATTTGCTGCATTGTGCTGCCCATAGCACTGCCACTGCTAACTGCTGCACTGCAACTCAGTTGCTGAGAAGTAACAACTGAAGGACCCCTGCCCAATCACTGACAGAAAAGTCAGTCAGGCTGCACCTCATCACTGAAGCTCCCTTGGCTGCTGCGTTGCGCTGTCTCCTTGAAGCCACTGTGCTGCTGCAGCTCTGCACTACGTAAGCCCTGCCCCCTCGCCTTGCCCTCTCTGCACTGCTGAAGTCCCATCAACCTCTACGCTATTGCTCCTACGTTGTTGTTGCCTCTGCACTACGCTGCTCCCATCTATAGCGTCCCAGCTCTGCCCTTCGCTTCACTGTGATCTCCTGCACCCACTACTCCACTTGTCTCGCTACCATCTTAAGGCTCCCGTAGCTTGTATGTGATCCAAGAGTTGGGCACTTGAAGGATCCTTCCTGTCTCCATCTGTAGCTGCTCTACAGATCAATATCGCCCCACTTTCGTGGCTCATGAGCACTCATGGCTACGTCATCGTCCCCCTTTGCTGCTGCTGCCTTGGATTAAGAAGATCCCTTATCCTTCTTCTTAGGACAATTGCTGGCGAAGTGTCCAAGTTCGCCACAATTAAAGCACCGGACCTTGGATAGGTCCCTCTTCTTCTTCTCTTGTTGCCTCTGTCCCTTTGATGCAACGGTTGCATCCTCCTCCTCTTTCTTTACTTTGACTGTACCGCTACTTCTGCTTTGCGTCTTGGTAAGCCTCCTGATTTCCTCTTGTCGGAGGATTGCCCACATATCCGCCCAGGATGGTAATGCTGCCCTGCCCAAGATGCTTTGGACAAACGTTTCCCATTCCTTGGTGATTGCATTTAGGGCAGTCCTCACTAAGAGTCCTTCATCCAGAGTCGTACCCATGGCAACCAGTTGGTCCTCGATAGTCTGAAGTCTAAAGAGGAAAGGATCTATTTCCTCATCCTTTTGCATCTGGAACAACCTCATCTTATTCTCCAGAAGCATCTTCCTCTAGATGGAGCCTCCCTGATACATTGTGTCCAAAGTTGTCCACATTTCATTTGTTGTGTTCTTCCCAGCAATATGTGGAACCACGTGATCTTTGACTCCATCCACGATCAAGCGCTTTGCTCGCGCCTGATTCTCTTTGAATTTCTTCAGGGGATCTGCATCGGTAGGCACAACTAGGACACTCTCAACATGTTCCTTGATGCCTACTCATACAGGACTGTTAGGATCCTGGCCCTCCAGATAACGAAGTTGTACATGCCGTCCAACCTGTCCTGATCTCTCAGTCCATGAGAAACCATCTCTGCTCAACTCTGTCGGAATAGATACTCCTCTCCCTCTTTCTGGTGTAACACTTAACAGAAAACTGGATCTGGGTTTCTTGGCGATAGAAACCCTCTATAGTAGCTGCTCCCTCTGACAATTGATTTCCCTCTCGGAAATCCTCCGCCAAAAATAAACTGAATCAGTTCTCTATGATCACCCTCCTGATCGAATCTTAGATTTGTTTGGCGCAGATCTACTGAGTAACTGTTCTCCTCCCACTCTTGTCACCTTTGTTAGGCATGGTTCTGCACTGACAAAACCTCTGCCACACTAGCAACCTCTAAATACCATAAGCTCTGCTTCCAGACTTAGGCAAAATCTGCACAACAACCTCAAAACACGGACAACGTCCCCCTGGTTGGCCTCTGCGTGAGCAGACTGGCTCAACGCAGCGCAGGCTATTCCCGTGTCACTCTGGAAGGCTCTGCGTTGCCTCTACGTCACTCAACTTGCTCTGCGTCAGCCTGGCTGGGTTGCGTCCTTCGTGGTACTGTGCTGCCCTCTTCAGGAACTCTGTTGCTTCAGTTGCCTTCTCTGCAGCAATTTCTTTAGCTGCTCTGCTGGTGGATCAGCTTGATCTGCTGTACTCTGATACCATGAGAAAGTTTCAAAACAGAAACCCTACTAGAGTATCTAGATCTACTTCACCTACTTGTTTAATTAACATTAACAAGTTAATTTACTGAATTATTCAGAAAAAAACATTAAAGTAGACACTAATTGCAGTCTACACATCTACAAATCATTTACTGAACAATACATACATGTGACAAGATTACACACGATTTTTCAGACAAATGTCCCCGGAAAAACCCAAAGCGGGAAAACCGGTGCAACAACTCTAGAGGGTTTTTATTATTATGCAGAATCTAAATACAACATTCTGGGCACCAGACATGGTTGGCCCTGTTTACCACACTTTGTCAACGACCCATAGCAGTACACCCCCATTTTTTCAAATGGGACTCGTCATGTTCGAGGTTCATGCCATTCAGATTTCATCGAAAGCTGACATTTTTATAAATGATGTAAATCCATTCTGCATGTTTATGATGTAAATGATTTAAGTAAGACCATCATGTATGTAACAACCTAGGTAAGCCTAATATGTTGGTAACGATTTCTATCCTAGGAGGTTTTTTGTCTCACTGATTTACTTGTCTTTTTCGACACAAGTGATCGACAGAGTTTTCCCCTCCAGCCTCACCCCAAAGTTAGGATGGATTTTGTTATCAAAATACTAAATGAGTCCTAGTGTTTTCTATCGAGTCTTTGTAAAAGTAGTTTGGGAATAATCCTAGCTAGTTGGCTAGATTATTTTATTACAAACTGCTTGGTCTACTAGATCATGTTTTGAGTCGCAAAATTGGGTACCTACTTGAGGGTCTATACGAATGGGTATTCCCCCTTCATGTGTCTAAATGTATTTATATTATTTAAAGAGGGTTGGAAAAAATAATTAAAATCCCCTCTTGGTCAATTAATTAAGTTTTCTGGTCATATTAATTAAAAATCCTAAGCCAGAAATTTAATTAATTTTAGGTCCTAGGTGAGTATTAATTTCTTCAAAGGCAAAATTCGTTGGTCCTTAAAAAATGAATTTTTAAAGGTCCCAGGCCAAGGGAATATTGAAAATTTCAAGAAATTTTGGACCCTTGGGCCTAGGTGGTTAAGTCAAAGTCAAAATTTTGAGGTAATTAACTCAAAAATAATATTTTTGAGTTAATTAAAATGGAATTAAATGATAAATTCGTTTTTTCCTCAAATTTATAATTTCGACGGTCCAAATTAAAAGATGATCAAATCTTTTCGACGATCGAGATTATTTTGCATGGATCAACTGAACTAGCTGTTGGAGATTTTGTCTTATAAATTAGAGGTCTTGGTAGGACATTGGCATCCGATCTTTGAATCGTGCACTTGTTCTTGGAAGCTCTTATGATTTTTTTTGATGAATAAAGCATAAAGACTTTGGGGTTACAAACTTTGGTGTTCCTTTTCCAGATCTATGTGGTGATTTATTTCTAAACTCTGCTACTTTATTTGACATTTTTATGGTTGATGGCCTTCATGGATTAATCTGCATACAGGCATTTTGTGCAGTTTTATGGGTTCATAAAATGACATTTTTGATTTGACGGAAAGACTAGTTATTTATTTTTTTGAAAGGTCTCATGTTTATTTTCTTAAATCTCTATCAATTCAAATTTCAGATCTAAGTGTGCAGGGAATCTTTTTCAAGGTTTGAGTGTTTGGGGAAGTCTTCAGTTAGACCAGCCAACTCTCAGATTTCGTAAATCTGAAAAATCTCATTGTTTCCTAATTCTCAAAGCTATCTTACGAAATTGTGTTTTTACAGGGTCTTCTAGAGCTTGTGCCTCTCTTAAAATTTTCTATCTTCTAAATCATGCTGAAATGGGTTTAAATCTGGCCATGAGGGTCTCCGATCTGTAAATTAGCATTGTAAATTTGTGTATATTCTCTAGGGTGTAAGGGTTTATTTATTTTCTGAGCGTAGTTTTGGATCTGTTCTGGTTTTTTGCAGGGTTGTAGGGGGTTTCTCAGAATTTTTTTAAAGATCTGAGCCAGATCTAACCCCCAGAGGGTAAGAGCTGGCCTCAGGATCGTTTCTGTTGGCAGATCTGAGTGTTATTTTATTACAAAAGAGAAAATCTCAGGTGCTTCTAAATCAACATTCTAAAATTTGAGTTGTGTTGGAAAAATTTTAATTGCTGGAGGAATTTCAAGTATACTGGGTTTTCCTGTGATAATCTTTGTGTTCTGCTTCTCATTTCCATTACATTCATCTTCACGTTGCCCCTCCTTTCCTGCATCCACCTTCATTTATGTTCGTTTTTCCTTAGCCGCCGTCCAACCTGCCGTCTCTATGTACCCCCTTCTCCTGCTCCTTACCCAACCTCATTCAAAACTGTCTGCAACCCTCCTCTCTCCTACTCCTGCCATCGTCAATTATGCTGCCTCATCTCTGCCATTGCCGTCGACATCCGACCCCTCTCTCCTGCAAACAAACTCACGTGCCCCCCTCTCCTTCTCCATTGCCGTTGTCCTTCTCTGCATCTATCTTTGACCTGCAGAAAAACAAAGTCACACAAATAGAAAACAAAAACCCCGCATCTATTTTTTTTGGTTTCATTTTTTGGATTAGACTTTAGATTTTTTTTCGATTTTTTTTTTTTTTTAAACCTTTAAGTTTTAGTTAGTTTAGTGTAGCATTAGTTTTTTTTTTTCGTTTTAATTTTAATTCGATTTCTTTGTTTAAAACTTTAGGTTTTAGTTTAGTTTTAAATTTGTTTTAGAATTTCAATTTTATTTTTTAGATTTAGAAAAATAAAAAAAACAAAAATAAAAATTAACTTTTTTTAGATTAGTTTTGTTTAACTTTAGGTTTTAATTCTTAGTTTTTAGATTTAGGATTTTAGTTTTTTTAATTATTTTTTAGCTTTAGTTTAGTTTTAAATTTTTTGTTTTAGATTTTAGATTTTAAATTTGTCCATAGTTTAGGTCTTTGCTTTTAGAGTTAATTTAAAAAATATAAAAAAAAAAAAGGCCTTTTTAGACTTTATTTTAATTTTAATTTTTTTTAGATTTTTAATTTTTAGATTTTTAGATTTTAGTTTTTACCTTAGCTTTAGTTTTAATTTTTAAATAAAAATTAAGAAAGTCCAAAAATTTTCTAAATTTTCAACTTTAGAAAATTCTCAATTTTTTTTTTTATTTCATAGTCAAAGTGAGCTTTAAAATTTTTTATCTAAAGTTTGACTATATGAAATTTTTTAATTTTTGGATTGGGTTACTTAGAACATCATAAATTCGGAAATATTGCTGGTCATCTCATGATAATATTGCTGTGGGGTTCAAAGTATTTTAATGCATAGTTGAGGTGCGTTTTATTGAATATCATTGTGGTGAATTTTTTTTTATAGCAGCAGTTACATATCAGATACTTGACTTTAATTTTATAACGGGATATTTTAACTCCATAAGGCACTGGTTTTAAACTTCTGAATCTAATTGGATTTGTAAAATCTCGTAAGTCTCAACAAGTATTTGATTATCTGGCTGTCTCCTAAATTGGTTGATTTTCAACCAGTTCTTTTCCTTCATTTTTGTTAGGGTCTACCTCCCTTAGCTTGCAAGGAGACAACTTAGATAGAGACATTGGGGATCAGGGTGACAGCCCCCGATCTGAGCTGTTGTCGCGGTGCCTAGACATTTTGTGCAACAACATTTTTTGGCGCCATAGCGGGGACCCATTTATTGGACTTTGGCTTTACAACTTTCATCTCTTTATTCATCTTTCATCTCAGGTATTTGGGTTAGCTTCCTATCCTAGTGGCGACTCCATTGGCTTCATCTTCCACAAGAATTTGTACTAGAAGACATCCAAGTAGCTTGATTATTCCTACTCCAGATCCTGAAAGGGTTCTCAGAGTCCGATTACACATGCTCTCTTTTCGTACACTTCTTGTTAATCTCGGCCAGGAAGCTCTCTCTAATATCCATTCTCTTTTTTGTGATCCACCTCAACACGATATCATGGAATTATATAACCCGTGTAATTTTGCTAATATTTAGGGTTATCCCCATGCTTTCCCTCAAATTGGAATGGATAAATTACCTTCTTTTCAAGGAAATAATGCAGTTAGTGTCAAATCTCATTTGTTTTCTTTCGCTAATTGGTGTAATAGATTTGCAGTTGCAAATAACAATTTCGATGATGTAAAGATGAGGCTCTTTGTTCTTACTTTTGACCAAGATGTTATAGAATGGTTTACTGAAAAGCTTGATAATTCATTCGATACCTTTGAATCCATTGTAGCTGCCTTTAAGGACAAGTATGGTGATAAAAGGGAAGATAGGCATTTGGTGAAAGAGATCAGTACCATAAAAAAGAAAGAAAATGAAACGATTGAAGAATTTAATAGGAGATTTAATGGTATCCTTAGAGAAATATCTCAAACTCATAAGCCTCCTGATGGATCTCTTCTAAATTTTTACATTGATGCTTTTAATTATGATACTTCATATGAGTTAAGGCGTGCTAAAACTGCCAATTATAAGGCTTGCCAATCTTTAGCTGAAGAACTTGAAAAGGATAAAAGGGCATCAGGGAAGTCTGAAATTCCTGGTTTTGATAGGGCTGCGACTAAATTAAAAGGGCCTAAAGGTAAAGAACCTCTAGAAGATGATGACGACCGTATGAAAAAGCTAATGCAAAAGCTTGAAAGCATGGAACTTAACCAAGCGAAATTAATATCTGACCACGCTAAGGAAATAAGCACTTTACAGTCTAGGTTGGTCCAAATGGAAAGGGCTCAAACACAAAATTCCCAACCTAGGAATCATAATAATAATAATCGAGGAAATAATACTTGGCAGAAAAAAGGTTGATGAAGCTCCACCTTATTGTAGAGCTTGTGATGCTTTTCATGAGGAGGTTACTTGTCCCACTGTTAAAAGAATCATGAATAGTGGAATGTTTGGGGCAAGTAATCAGATAAATGTCGTTGGTAAGGAGTTCTCTTTGTCTATGGAAGATTGGATGGAAGTCAAGGAAAATAGTCAAGATGTTAGGCCTTCCACATCTTCACATAGTATCAATAATTTTGAACATGAGAGGGATTTGATGATTGAATTATTTGGTGAAAATCCTTCTCCTGTTCAAGTTTTGGAAATTGCTAAGGACAGAGGATTAACTTATCAAAGAAGGGATAAAGAGCAAGGTCATAATCAAACTCCTCCTCGAATTTTTAATCCTAGTCCTGGTTTGGATATTGATTTGGGTGCATGGTTGAATAATGCTAAGATCTTGGTGCCTGTTACTGAGATTTTAAAGCTTCCTACTCAGAGAGCTAAAGTTTTAGATGTTCTTGGAGTTTCTCATGTTAATGTTGCTCAAGATAGGACTCCTGAAGTTTCTTATCAAGATGCCCCTATATATCTGCAAAAAATGGAGTCGGATAACAAGGATCATCAGCTATTTTTTGTTACTTTAATGGTTAATGGTTATTAATTGAATAATTGTATGCTGGATTCTGGTGCTTCAGCTTGTGTCATGACCAAGAGGGTCATGGAACAACTTAATTTAAGAGTTCCTAGACCATACTACAACATATGTGCCATGGATTCTAAGAAAATTGAAGTTCATGGGTTAATAAAGGATTTACAAGTTCATTATCGGTGTACCCTGACATCATGATTGTCATGGACATAGTTGTAGTTGATGTTCCGGATGCTTGGGGTATGTTGTTATCGAGAAGGTGGGCCTCTGATTTAGGAGGAAGTATTTAGATGAACTGGTCTTATGCTATGATTCCCTCCCCTAGAGGTGAAGGGTTTGTGAAGCTTAATAGAGAACCTGAAAGAAGATTCCATGTAGAAGATCCTAAAAGACCTCATAATGAAATAATTAAGGAACAACCTGACATGGGGAATTATGCTATTATGTCTAATTTCATGATTCCCTTAGATAACAAGGTTGACGAGAAGTTTGAGGACCTAAAGGATTAGGTTTGGGACATGCATTTTGATGGTGCAGCATCTAGGTATGGTAAGGGTGCTGGAATTGTTTTGAAGTCTCCCCTTGGTCATATTTTTAAGTTGCCTATAGACTTGAATTTGATGCAACCAATAATGTGGCTGAATATGAAGCCTTGTTGTTGGGTTTTGAGTTGGCAAAGGCTTTAAGAAATAAGTTTCTTAGTATCAAGGGAGACTTTGATCTGGTTATCATGCAAGTTAAGAATAAATTTACATGTAAAAATCAAAGGTTAAAGAATTATCGAAATGCTATGTGGGATGTTATGGAACACTTTGATGCCATTAACCTTGAAGCTATCCCAAGAGAAAAGAATGCCTTGGCGGATGAGCTCGCTGTGGCCGCTTCTACTTTACAATTATCTGATGAATTAATTAAGGAAAAGATAAAAATGGAAATTATTTTCAGACCTTCAGTCCCGGATAATTCAGAGCATTGGCAAGTTTTTAATGATGAAAGGCAGGCCATTCGTTTTCTTAATAATTTGGATGAGTTTGAAAATTTTCGGATAAGTTCTAAGGAGGATGGATCTGAAGATCATGATGATATTATAAATCCTACTCCTCGGAATATTGTTGCTTTAGAGCAACACTTTGATTGGCATGATGCCACAAAGATGAAAGAGGAGAATAAAATGGATCCGGGTGAATTCATTGAAGTAAATCTTGGTACTTCTAAGGACCCTAAGATTGTTAAAATTGGTAAAGGTACTAATGAAGAAGAAAGGAGAAATTTGACCAACTTACTTCATGAATATAGGGATGTTTTAGCATTTTCATATGATGAGTTAAAAGGATATAGGGAAGATGTCATGCAACACATTATCCCTTTGAAAGATGAGAATGCTAAACCTTTTCATCAAAAGCTTAGGCAAATAAATCCTAAGTTAGCCCCTTTGGTTCAGAAAGAGCTTTAAAAAATTCTTGTAGCTGGAATCATTGCTCAAACTAGACATTCAACATGGTGTTCCAACCTGGTGATTGTTAGGAAGAAGAATGGTACCATTAGACTTTGTGTCGATTTTAGAAACGTGAATCTAGCATGTAAAAAGGATAATTACCATTTGCCCAACATGGAGACTATGTTGCAAAGAGTAACAGGTTCAGGAATGATGTCATTGCTAGATGGTTTTTCTGGATACAATCAAGTTTGGGTTAAAAAATAAGATCATCACAAAACTACATTCACCACACCATGGGGTATTTTCGAATACATTAGAATGCCTTTTGGGTTGACTAATGCTGGGGCTACTTTTCAAAGGGCCATGGATTATGCTTTTAAAGGTTTAATTGGAAAAATTATTGAAATTTATCAGGATGATCTTACTGTTTTTTCTAAAGATAGTATTACTCACATAGGTCATCTTAAGCAGGTCTTTGATAGATGTAGAGAATTCGAGATTTCCTTGAATCTTGCTAAATCTGTTTTTGGAGTAACTGAGAGGAAATTACTTGGTCACATCATCTCCAAAGATGGGATCAAGATTGATCCTGAAAGAGTTGAGGCAATCCAAAATATTCCTCTATCTCATAATCTTAAATCCCTTTAGTCTTTTCTAGGAAAAACTAATTTTCTTAGAAGATTTATTCCAAATTACGCAGAAATAGCTAAGCCCATTCAAAGTCTTCTGAAAAAAGATGTAAAATTTTTGTGGAAAGAAGATGGTAAAAAGGCTTTTCAAGGGATTAAGGGTGCTATTGCTCAAGCTCCTATTTTGGCGAGTCATGATTATTCAAAGGATTTTATGATTTTCTCTTTCGCTTCTGAAGATACTATTGCTGGTGTCTTGTTACAAAAGAATAAGGAAGGTCACAAACAACCTATTGCTTTCATGAGTAGAGCGCTTCAAAATTCTGAATTAAATTATACTACTATGGAAAAGCAAGCCTATGCTTTGGTAAAGTCTCTTAAGCATTTTAGGACTTATGTGGGTTATTCTAAAATCATTGCTTTCGTCCCGCATTCCGCGATTAAAGATATCTTAACTCAAACTGATTGTTTAGGGACTCATGCTAGGTGAGTTACTAAGATTCAAGAATATGATTTAGAGATTAAGCCCACCATGTTAGTCAAAGGTCAAGGCTTGGCTGAAATGATGACCGAGGGTAATGAGAAAGCGCTTGGTTTGATCTGTCTTAATGATGCTTCTTCGCCTGAGCTGCAAAGACTAGGAGAGCATGAATGGTATAAGGACATTATTTATTATTTGTTAAATCTTACATATCCTAACCATTTAGTTGCTCATAGAAGAAGGGCTCTTAGATTAAAAGCCACTAAGTATTGCCTCATGAAGGATGGCCTTGGATGGAGAAATCCTGAGGGGATAATACTTAGGTGTGTTGATGAAATTGAGTCTAAAAAGTTGATTTCAGAGTTTCATTCAGGATTTTGTGGTGGTCATTATGTTGCTAGAACTACCACCCACAAAATTCTGAGAGCTGGTTATTTTTGGCCTTCGATTTTTTCAGATGTGCATAAATTTGTCAGAAGTTGCCAAGCCTGTCAACTATTCACTAGGAAATAGAAGCTAGCTGCCTTGCCCCTACAACCTGTGGTTGTTGAGGCACTTTTTCAGCATTGGGGTCTGGATTTCATCGGGAAATTCCATGAAAATTCTAGCAATGGATACTCCTGGATCTTAACTGCGACTGATTATTTTACAAAATGGGTTGAAGCCATTCCTGCTAAGAATGCCAATGAAAAGGTCATTATGGAATTTATTGAAAATCAAATCATTACTAGATTTGGTGTCCCTGCCAAGATCACTACTGATAATGCCAAGGCTTTTAGTTCTTTTGAATTTTCATCTTTTTGTTTTAAGTATGGCATTACTTTATCTCATTCATCTAACTACTATCCTTAGGGTAATGGCTTAGCTGAATCAAGTAATAAAAATATTATAACCATTATCAAGAAGATAGTAGGAGATAATAAGCGATCTTGGGATAGCGAAATCAAGTATGCTTTGTGGGCAGATAGAATTACTAAAAAGAAAGCTACTGGTAAAAGTCCTTTTGAATTAGTTTATGGCTTGGATGTAACTTTGTCTGTTCACCTTAAATTACCAGCTTACCAACTCCTTCAACATTTTTCCACTGATAAAGATGTTGTTCAAAATAGAATTGATCAGATTGTGGAGTTGGATGAAACTCGTCGGAAAGCTTTAGATAATATTTGTAAGAATCAATCTAACATTAAGAAAAGTTGTGATAAATCATCTCAATCTAGATCTTTGCAGGTTGGAGACATGTTATTACTTTGGGACCGAAAAAATGAAAAGCCCGGAAAACACAAGAAATTTGACAGTTTGTGGCTGGGACCTTATATTATCAGAGGCATTGTTGGACCAAACTCATTCCATTTGAGCACGTTGGAAGGCGAACCACTTCAGTTACCTGCGAATGGCCAACTGCTCAAGTTGTTCGTTAAAGATGACATCTGATGCCATTAGGCATCCTCTGTATTGTATTTCTAACCCTACTCCTTGTCCTTTCAACATTGCATATTGTAGTTTGATTAGATTTACTTTTTCATGTCAAGTAGAATAATAAATGTTAGAAGAGCTTCTATTTTTCATGTGCTTAATGTTGTATGATGATATTTGGATGGACACTACTTATGTAATTTTGTGTGTTGCTTGGATGCAGATTTTGGATTCTCACATTCCTTCAATGAAGCAACATGTCCCTAAGTAGAGCCAGATGTTGACCACACTTTGCCAACGACCCATAGTAGTACACCCCCATTTTTTCAAATGGGACTCATCATGTTCAAGGTTCACGCCATTCAGATTTCATCGACAGTCGACATTTTTATAAATGATGTAAACCCATTCTGCATGTTTATGATGTGAATGATCTAAGTAAGACCATCATGTATATAACAACCTAGGTAAGCCTAGTATGTTGGTGACGATTTCTATCCTAGGAGGTTTTTTGTCTCATTGATTTACTTGTGTTTTTCGACACAAGTGATCGACAGAGTTTTCCCCTCCAGCCTCACCCCAAAGCTAGGGTGGATTTTATCATCAAAATGCTAAGTGAGTCCTAGTGTTTTCTATCGAGTCTTTGTAAAAGTAGTTTGGGAATAATCCTAGCTAGTTGACTAGATTATTTTATTACAAGCTGCTTGGTCTACTAGATCATATTTTGAGTCACAGAATTGGGTACCTACTTGAGGGTCTATACGAATGGGTATTCCCCTTTCATGTGTCTAAATGTATTTATCTTATGTAAAGAGGGTTGGAAAAAATAATTAAAATCCCCTCTCAGTAAATTAATTAAATTTTCTGGCCAAATTAATTAAAAATCCTAAGCCAGAAATTTAATTAATTTTAGGTCCTAGGTGAGTATAAAATTCTTCAAAGGCAAAATTCGTTGGTTCTTAAAAAATGAATTTTTAAAGGTCCCAGGCCAAGGGAATATTGAAAATTTCAAGAAATTTTGGAACCTTGGGCCGAGGTGGTTAAGTCAAAGTCAAAATTTTGAGGTAATTAACTCAAAAATATTATTTTTGAGTTAATTAAAATGGAATTAAATGATAAATTCGTTTTTTCCTCAAATTTATAATTTCGACGGTCTAGATTAAAAGATGATCAAATCTTTTTGACGATCAAGATTATTTTGACATGGATCAACCGAACTAGCCGTTGGAGATTTTGTCTTATAAATTAGAGGTCTTGATAGGACATTGGCATCCGATCTTTGAATCGTGCACTTGTTCTTGGAAGCTCTTGTGATTTTTTTTTTGATGAATAAAGCATAAAGACTTTGGGGTTACAAACTTTGGTGTTCTTTTTCCAGATCTATGTGGTGATTCATCTCTAAACTCTGCTACTTTATTTGGCATTTTTATGGTTGATGGCCTTCATGGATTAATCTGCATACAAGTATCTTGTGCAGTTTTCTGGGTTCATAAAATGACATTTTTTATTTGACGGAAAGACTAGTTATCTATTTTTCTGAAAGGTCTCATGTTTATTTTCTTAAATCTCTATCAATTTAAATTTCAGATCTAAGTGTGCAGGGAATCTTTTTCAAGGTTTGAGCGTTTGGGGAAGTCTTCAGTTAGACCAGCCGACTCTCAGATTTCGTAAATCTGAAAAAGCTCAATGTTTCCTAATTCTCAAAGCTATCTTAAGAAATTGTGTTTTTACAGGGTCTTTTAGAGCTTGTGCCTCTCTTAAAATTTTCTATCTTCTAAATCGTGTTGAAATGGGTTTCAATCTGGTCATGAGGGCCTCCGATCTGTAAATTAGCATTGTAAATTTGTGTATATTCTCTAGGGTGTAAGGGTTTATTTATTTTCTGAGCATAGTTTTGGATCTGTTCTAGTTTTTTGCAGGGGGTTTCTCAGAATTTTTTTTTTAGATCTGAGCCAGATCTAACCCCCAAAGGGTAAGATCTGGCCTCAGGATCGTTTCTGCTGGCAGATTTGAGTGTTATTTTCTTACAAAAGAGAAAATCTCAGGTGCTTCTAATCAGCATTCTAAAATCTGAGTTATGTTGGAAAAATTTTAATTGCTGGAGGAATATCAAGTATACTGGGTTTTCCTGAGATAATCTTTGTGTTCTGCTTCTCATTCCCATTACATTCATCTTCACGCTGCCCCTCCTTTCCTGCATCCGCCTTCATTTCTGTTTGTTTTTCCTTAGCCGCGGTCCAGCCTGCCGTCTCTATGTACCCCCATCTCCTGCTCCTTACCCGGCCTCATTCAAAACCGTCCGCAACCCTCCTCTCTCCTACTCCTGCCGTCGTCCATTATGCTGCCTCATCTCTGCCATTGCCGTCGACATCCGACCCGTCTCTCCTGCAAACAAACTCACGTGCCCCCCTCTCCTTCTCCATTGTCGCCGTCCTTCTCTGCGTCTATCTTCGACCTGCAGAAAAACAAAGGCATAGAAATAGAAAACGAAAACCCTGCATCTATTTTTTTTGGTTTCATTTTTTGGATTTGACTTTAGATTTTTTTTCGATTTTTTTTTTTTTTAAACTTTTAAGTTTATGTTAGTTTAGTGTAGCGTTAGTTTTTTTGTCGTTTTAATTTTAATTCGATTTCTTTGTTTAAAACTTTAGGTTTTAGTTTAGTTTTAAATTTGTTTTAGAATTTCAATTTTTTTTTTTAAATTTTATTTTTTAGATTTAGAAATATCAAAAAAATAAAAATAAAAATTTACTTTTTTTAGATTAGTTTTGTTTAACTTCAGGTTTTAATTCTTAGTTTTTAGATTTAGGATTTTAGTTTTTTTAGTTATTTTTTAGCTTTAGTTTAGTTTTAAATTTTTTGTTTTAGATTTTAGATTTTAAATTTGTCCATAGTTTAGGTCTTTGCTTTTAGAGTTAATTTAGAAAATATCAAAAAAAAAAATTGCCTTTTTAGACTTTATTTTAATTTTAATTTTTTTTAGATTTTTTATATTTTAGTTTTTACCTTAGCTTTAGTTTTATTTTTTAAATAAAATTAAAAAAGTCCAAAAATTTTCTAAATTTTCAACTTTAGAAATTCTCAATTTTTTTTTATTTCATAGTTAAAGTGAGATTTTAAATTTTTTATCTAAAGTTTGACTACATGAAATTTTTTAATTTCTGGATTGGGTTACTTAGAACATCATAAATTCAGAAATATTGCTGGTCATCTCATGATAATATTGCTGTGGGTTCAAAGTATTTTAATGCATAGTTGAGGTGCGTTTTATTGAATATCATTGTGGTGAGTTTTTTTTTTTATAGTAGTAGTTACATATCAGATACTTGACTTTAATTTTATAACGGGATATTTTAACTCCATAAGGCACTGGTTTTAAACTTCTGAATCTAATTGGATTTGTAAAATCTCGTAAGTCTCAACAAGTATTTGATTATCTAGCTGTGTCTCCTGAATTGGTTGATTTTCAACCAGTTCTTTTCCTTCATTTTTGTTAGGATTTACCTCCCTTAGCTTGCAAGGAGACAACTTAGATAAAGAGATTGGGGATCAGGGTGACAGCCCCTGATTAGAGCCATTGTCGCAGTGCCTAGACATTTTGTGCGACAATAGGCCCTATAGAGAAATTACACGACAATTTGTACCTTTCACTCGGAGACAAATGATATGGTTGTATCACACCCTCAAACAGGATTTACAGATCACGAGCCCCTTCTGGCCCACTGGAACCCTCAGTGATGCTTCTGTAGCCTCTGCGTCAGCCCTCACTGGCCAACGTCCCCACTGAGTCACCCTGACTGGTGTTGCGATGCCCTGTGTCACCTTTGCTGGTGCTGCGTTGCCCTTGCGCCGCGTTGGCTAGGTCTGCGTCACCCTGGCTGGGCTTGCGCAGCCTCTGCGCAGTTTGTGCATGGTGCTGGCTAAACTGCGTCATCCTGGCTGGCTCTGCGCCGACCGGTACTCACAGCCCCTCTGCTGCTGTATTCTCGGCCTTGGATTCAAATCATCCCTCGTCGATCTTTGCCCCTCACTGCACTGCAAACTTGCTTCGAATTTCTCAGCAAACCTTGCCCCAGAAATTCGACTTAGCTTCAGTGATCTGCCTGTGTGTGTGTGTGTCTCCAACTGACCCCAAGCCTTTCCTTTATACTTTTGTTGTTGGAAAACCGACGACCATGATCTAATCTGTAACCGACGACTCAGATTAAAAGACTACTTGATCCACGTCACTTAGAACATTTCATCACATGTGTTTAATTAATTCACTTTAATTTTTCTAATTCCCTAAGTTAGACTTAGGGTCCTCATTAAAAAAATAAATTATTAGAATAACTTCAACACCAGATGAAATTTCTCCAAACGCTTTCTGGGTTTTGGAGGTCTTGTGTGTCTTAGCCCCTCCACAAAATTTCAGGGCTAGAGCACACTCGATGCTACCTCAAAATATCAACATGGTAAAGCTTGGTTGTGTAAGATCCTTGTCAGGTGTTGACAAGTGGTAATCCGCCCAAGTTGAGATGAGACTTGGTTGTGCATGATCCTTGTCATGTGTTGACAAGTGGTAATCTCCCCAAAGTATGTGGATGCAGGTGTTTTACCACTTGACTCTTACGGTAAAGCTTGGTTGTGTATGATCCTTGTCATGTGTTGACAAGTGGTAATCCCCCGAAGTATGTATCAAAGTGGGAATATCAGTGGATATAGGGTGATAGATGAATGTCCCATATGATGATTCTTCTTCGTTAGATTGAGACATCATTGTTCCAGAGTAGAGGTGAACAGAGATAAGCATATTAAACAAATATTTTTGTTGCAGAAAGAAATTCCTCCAAAGTTGAGAGGGAGTGTTGAAAATTGGCAGCTCAGGGATGAATTTCCTTAAATAAAATCTCGTTTCTCACAATTTTGGAGTGAC
This sequence comes from Pinus albicaulis, assembly GCA_034641835.2. NCBI lineage: Eukaryota > Viridiplantae > Streptophyta > Pinopsida > Pinales > Pinaceae > Pinus > Pinus albicaulis. Next base: position 1,205,611,833 of record CM076583.1, read on the forward strand.
TTTCTAAAATAGAAAGTCATGTTTAGCATCTCAGGTATGACTTTCAAAAAATAGTAAATTACCTTGCATCAATTGGTAATCAAGTATAGTTGATAGAAAATCACTTATCTTAATAGCTCAATCTCGACTTAATCATCAATATTATTAATATTATTATTATTATCCTTTATGATATTATGATATTTTTATTAAAAAGAATTACATATCACCTTACCTTCATCACCTCAATCACTTCGCACCTTTCTCCTTGATGTCTCACATAGCACTACATAAATCTCTCTCTCTTTCTTAATGATTCATTACATTCTCTCTTACACATTCATTAGAAACATGGCATATTCCTCTTACACTCATTAAAGGCATGTCATAAAAGATTCCTCTTACGCTCTCTTTAATGCATATGTTACACTCTCCTTAACTAAGGCATGCGTACCTCTCCTTAATGGCATAAGTTTCTAAAACATGCATACCTCTCCTTAATGGCATAAGTTACACTCCTTAATGACATAAGTTACTAAGACATGCATACCTCTCCTTAATGGAATGAGTTACACTCCCCTAAATGGCATATGTTACTCTTCTCAAGGCATGCGTATTACTTCTCCTTTATGACAAGAATTCGTTGCTCCTCCTATATATGTATCTCATATCATCTCCTCTTCTTACCACTTGTGCATTGTGAAAGAAGAATTCGATCTTGAGTGAGAGAGAGAGAGACTTGGAGAGTAAGAGCAAAACTTGGTGAGTCAAGGTTGATTCAGTGTTTCAATGGTGATTCAGTGGAAAATAAAGTTGATTTAGTGTTTGCATTTGTTGCTACTACCAGTGATATCCATGCTACAGTTTGTTCGGATTTGGGTAAACTTACTCATTCTCTTGATCTCTCATTGTACTCTGTATCTCTGCTGAACAATTGATAACTAATAGAAGAAGAATCTGGTTGGGTTTTCCCCTAGTCATTGGACCTAAATTCTCTGTCTCATTTTGTTCTTGGTTGTCTTCAATTGTGCATTTGGTTTATGTTCTATCTACAATTGCTTAACTAATATTGCAACATAAATAAGTTTTGGAATAAGTGATTGTTACAACATAGAACATCAAAATTTCAACACTCAGTTAATGTCCCCTACTCTTTACAGACTTTCACCGATGGGAGGAGTCCCGATAGGAGGGAAATCACTTGAAATGGACATGCTAATAACTAGTATTGAAGTGATTTCACAAAGCCTATTCAAGGAGAGACACAATAAAAGCTCAATTCTTCAAGGAAGCTAATTCGCTTTCCAAGAAAGACCTTGGGTGAGAAGATCAAAACCTAGGGCTTTTTGAGATATGCAATAGTAATGTGTTTTCCTAAGGTCAAGTCTCTCAAATGATGTAGGACCTCTCAAAGGAGATTTATGTGATGCAATGACACTTCAAAAAGGCTCTTCGCTCTTTTTGAAAGACCTAGGAAAGACTTATACTAGACCTAAGGTTTTGTGAGTAAGCGCGGGGAGAGATGCTTCCAAGGTATTCACTAGGTCAAGGAAAGGGAGGATAAAAGGTCTCTTATGATTTATTCCACTGAATACAAAGCTCATACAATCCTCAAGAAAACCACCTATCCAAGGAAATACAAGCTAGGTTTCCCTTCTAGGGCACACCTAGGGCACAAGGATTTATGGATAAATCACTGTGAGAAATCAACCAAAATGGGAGATCCTCTAGACAAGACCTCAAAAGAATAGTTTTGTCTGAACGGAATCGAAAAATTCCTCTAGAAGATTTCACTTGATGCCCTAGCTAGCCATCCTAGGAAAGAGGCGCCGAAAATTTAAAGGAGAGAAAAAATGGAGAAAGGAAGAATTGTCACAAAAATTCTTGGACCAGTGCCTAGTCCCTTGGGCTATGAAGTCTAAAATGATTCAAAATTGGCCAAAGCCGTTCTTAAGGAGGCTAAAGATTGATGCCCTAGCAAGCAACCCTGTAACATTTACCCACCCAAGATTTATGGAGTTTCATGGAAGAAAAATGAAATCTCATCCACTAGGAACATTCATGAATTATCATGTAATGAGTAATGTTGACCACTTCATGTCAACTACCCTATAGCAGTACACTTTTTTGGAAAAGGATTCCATCATGTTCAAGCATTCAAATAATCTTGGATTCATCATCATGAGTCATTAGTCTATCAGAGTTGTAAATCCATTCTGCAAGTTTGTAATGTAAATGATCTTAGTAAGACCTTATGTGTCTGTAACAACCTAGGTAATCCTATTATTTTGGCGACAAATTTCATCCTAGGAGGTTTTTCGTCTTATTGATTCATTTGTGTTTCTAAACACATATGATCGGCAAAGTTTTTCCCTCTAGCCTCACTCCAAAGGTAGGGTGGAATTTATCGTCAAAGTCTTAGGTGAGTCCTAGTTTTCTAGTCGAGTCTTTTGTAAAAGTGATTTGGGAATATTTAAGCTAATTGGCTAAATTATTTTATTACAAAACACTCAGTCTACTAGATCATATTGAGCCACATAATTGGGTAATAATTTGAGGGTCTATAACGAATGGGTGTTCCCCCTTTGAGGTTTGAAATTGCAACATCTTGATGTAAAAAATATTTTGGTGCATAGTCCCTCATATTTAGACAACATGGCTAAAATATTAGAGGGTGAAAAAATTATTACTCGTCTGAAGTGTCAAATAATTAAATTTTTTGGCAAAAATAAATTAAAATCCTAAGCCAAAAATTTGATTAATTAAAGTCAAAATTAAAATCCTAGAGAAATTAAATTCTCCAAATGGAAAAATTTGCGAGTCTTAAAGAAATTAATTTTTGGAGGTCCCCCACCAAGGGAATATTGGAAATTTTAAAAAAAATTGGACCCTTGGGCCTTGGTGGTTAAGTCAAAGTCAAAATTTGAGGAAATTAGCTCAAAATAATTATTTTTGAGCTAATAAAAAATGTTTCTATTAAGTTTTTTTTTAAGTCAGTTAACTTGGACGGACTCTCTGCGCGCTCTGAGTTTCGCTAGGGTTTCTACTGCGTGGCTGCCCCTGCGGCGGCCGGCCTCAGGCCTTTCCTATGGAGACGCTGGGTCCTTCTAAGGATCCACCTTCTTCTCCTGCCATCTATGCTTTCAACAAACTTCTTGCCGGTTTGCCTCAGAAGAAAAGAAGCGAAGCATCCAAATTTGTTAAGAAGCTAGATGAAATTCCTGAGATCTCTTTGCCTCTGGAGGCCCCCATTCAAGTTGCTTTATCTTTGGCTGATCGTGGCCTCATTGGCCAATTCACGGGACTGTGGCCTTCTCCGAAAACTACTGAGCAATGGGTTAACAGGAACTGGGCTCCTCTGATCAAGGAAAATGTCACCTCTTACTTTCTGGGGCGAGGGTACTTCCTCTTTGAATTTTCCTCCAAAGAAGACAAAGATTTGATCTTTCAAAATGGGCTGTATTTCATGGGTTCTCAAGGCCTCTATCTGAACAAATGGACTCCGGACTTTGATCCGGCTGTCGATGTTCCCAAGGCTGTCCCGGTGTGGGTTCGTCTTCCAAATCTGCCAGTTCATTGCTGGAACTGGGATTCCTTGAAACACTTTGGCAACACTCTCGGAAAATTAGATCGGGCAAACAACAAGGACCAGTACGACTGTGCCAGGATTTGCATAGAAGTAGATCTAGAGGTGGGTCTTCTAGAGGCTATCAAAATCAAAGTCGGCAGCTGGTCTCATGTGCAGATCTTGGACTATGAGCAACTGCCGTTCAAATGTAGGAAATGCCATGTTCATGGACATTTTGCTAGAAACTGTCCGTCCAACGCAGAGCCAGAGAAAGGGATTGAAGAGGGTTGGAACCAAGTCAAGAGAGCAAAAACCAATCACAAAGGGCAAAAACCGGGAGGACCCTCTGGAAAAGGCCCTCTACAGGCTAATGCTCAACGTCCCCCTCCCAAAAAGGCGCAAGAAAACAAATTTGACCCACTAAGTCAGCAGACAGAAGCTATTCAGGAAACTGAGCCCCAAAATCCAGCTTCTCCAAGCATAGGTACTCCCTCAGCCTCCCTAAAAGGAACAAGTGCCGAAGATCTCAAAGGTATGACTTTAAAAGATGAGGAAGAAGAGCAGGAAATGGACGAGTCAGAGGAGGAAGGAGAAATAGGAGAATCTCAAACCTCGATACGAAGATCTACAAGAGGCCGCAAAACTGATAAGGAAAAAAGAGAGCAGGAGACTTACAAAGATAAGCTATAGGGCAGCCAGCCAACTCTGGAAAAAATGCTAGCCTCAAAGTCTAGGACATCGAAAAATCAGCCCCAAGGCTCCAAGGGAGCCCATCAGAAACATAAATAATGAAGGTCATCTCCTGGAATTGTAGAGGTATGGGGAGTAAAGTTAAGGAAGAAGCCATGAGAAGCTTAATAAGAACAGAAACTCCAGACATACTTCTCGTCCAGGAGACTAAGCTGGAAGATGTAGTCTTCCTGCAAGCAAGCAAGAAACTATGGTTCAAGAGTGAAGCAAGAGCAATCTCTGCCCGGGGTGCATCGGGAGGGATTGGTACTCTATGGAACCCCAGCAAATTTGCAGTCACCTTTGAGGCTAGTAATACTCACTGGTTGTTGCTGAAAATGCAGAATCTGGATACTAAGGAAATCCTTTGCCTCTTCAATGTTTATTCTCCAGTCAATGTCGGGGAAAAAAAGGATTGTTGGGATTCTATAAGGCACCAAGCAGACTTGACAAATCTGGAAAATATAATTATTGCCTGAGATCTCAATCTCACTCTCCACTCGTCCGAAAAAAGAGGAGGCAGCGCTGTCCGAGATCCGGCAAGGGAATGTGCGGAGGATCTATTGCAGGACTGGGACTTGCTGGATATCAAACCCTCTTCCGGTAAGTTTTCTTGGTCTAACAAAAGAGTGGGCCCTGGTCATATTGCTGCCAGATTAGATAGA